>ML337397.1:60812-97833 GCA_005239505.1 Nicotiana paniculata | reverse complement strand
CAGAATTCAGGATGGACAACAAGGAATGCACCCATTACTCCTGTAGTCCATTCAGTTCCATTCTATCCATCTAATACCATTGCAGAGAACGTGGCCACCTTGATAATCATACTATACTCATGTTGAATTCCGGCATGTCCCCAGAATTCAGAATGAATTCGCAGATGCATTGGCCACCTTGTCATCAATGATACAACATCCAGACAAGAATTTCACCGATCCCATTCCGGTGAGGATCCATAATCATACTATACTCATGTTCAAGAAGAAACAGACGAAAATCCATGGTTCCACGACATCAAAGAATATTTGAGAAAATGAGAATACCCGGAGCATGAAAACCATACTCAGAAACACACCCTTCGGAGATTGTCCAATCACTTCTTCCAAAGCGTAGGAACCCAATACAGGAGAACTCCCAATCTGGGACTGTTGAGGTGTGTTGACGCAAAAGAGGCTTCCAAATTGCTCGAGGAAATACATGCCGGAACCTGCAGCCCACATATGAACAGCTTTATCTTGGCTAAGAAGATACTCAAGGCTGGATACTTTTGGATGACCGTGGAAACATACTACATATCGTACGTTCAGAAATGCTACCAATGCTAGATACATGCAGACATGACATGGGTGCCACCAAACGAGCTTAATGCAACAAGCTCACCTTGGCCTTTTGCTGCCTGGGGAATGGATGTCATCAGCCCAATTGATCCCACCACTTCAAACGGGCACTGATTCATTTTAGTAGTCATCGACTACTTCACTAAATGTGTTGAAGTTGCATCTTACAAAGCTGTGACCAAGAAGGTCGTTGTAGATTTTGTCCGAGACCGGATTGTTTGTCGGTTTGGGGTTCCAGCGCCCATCATTACTGACAATGCCGCCAATCTCAACAATGATCTGATGAAAGCCATGTGTGAAACTTTCAAAATCAAACACAAGAATTCCACATCATACATGCCTCAAATGAATGGAACCGTGGAGGCCGCCAACAAAAACATCAAGAAGATACTAAGGAAAATGGTAGAGAATCGCAAGCAATAGCACGAGAAATTACCATTCGCCTTACTGGAATACCGTACCAAAATCCGCACATCAACCGGGGCAACTCCCTATCTGCTGGGTTATGGTACCGAAGCTGTCATTCCCGCTGAGGTAGAAATTCCTTCTTTAAGAATCATACAAAAATCCGAACTCAGTGATGCAGAATGCAGTGTGTCACGTCCAAAGAAATTAACCCTCATATACGGCAAGAGGATGAACGCAGTGTGTCACGGCCAGCTCTATCAGAATAGAATGTCCAGGGCTTTAAATAAAAGGGTCAACTAAGACAGTTCACGCCGGGGCAGCTGGTACTGAAACAGATCTTTCCACATCAAGATGATGCCAAAGGGAAATTCTCTCCCAACTGGAAAGGTCCTTACATGGTTCACAAAGTATTGACAGGAGAAGCGCTCATACTCGCAGAGATGGACGGAGAAATCTGGCCAAAGCCTATCAATTCAGATGCAATGAAAAGATACTATGTGTAAACCATTTATGCTTCTTCATATGATGTAAATTGAACTACGCTCGACCTGATTTCCATTTAAGAGGGGATACGTAGACATCCATGCGGGTTCGGTTACAATTTTAAAAAATTCTATTTTCCTCACAATCAGAAACTGGGGCAGAATTTTGAGGAGGACCCTCAAAATTCTACGGCAGCGAAAGTCACAATGTCTCTAATAATGTCATAGTTACTGGTTCATCTAACTAACTTCTAAACTGCATACTACTATGTCTTTGAAAATTATAAACGCATGCTTTTGAAAAAGAAATTTTGCTTTAGACAAATGCTACCCTAATAACTTGAACAGGATCTTCAGACAGAGTGGAGCAAATCGAGCAAGCAAAGGCACGAACCAACCTCCCCCCGCAAAAACTCACAAATTTTCTTTGGATGCAGGGCTATATAATCATGATAAACACCATCGCAACGACAAAATCGCTATGCATGAAACACATTGTCAGCTAAGAATACTTCACTCTTGCTCTTATCTTTGCATGAGACTAAGCACTGTCTCAATCCTTGCATGAGGCTAAGCCCTGCCTCCCTATTTGCATAAGGCTAAGCACTGCCTTCCCTGTCTCCCTATTTTCATAAGGCTAAGCACTGCCTTATCTTTGCCCGAGACTAAGCCCTGTCTCAATCCTTGATGAGGCTGATCCCATCCTCCCTACTTGCACAAGGATAAGCACTTCCTTCTCCCCGCATGAGACTAAGCTCTGTCCCGAACCTTGCATGAGTCTAAGCCTTGCCTCCCCACTTGCATAAGGCTAAGCTCTACCTTCTCTTTGCATGGGACTAAGCACTGTCTCGAACCTTGCATGAGGCTAAGCCATGCCTCCCCACTTGCATGAGGCTAAGCCCTGCCTCCCCACTTGCATGAGGCTAAGCCCCGCCTTCCCTTTGCATGGGACTAAGCACTGTCCCGAATCTTGCACGAGACTAAACATTGTCTCTCTTGCATTGTTCTCTTCTATCGGGATAAGCTCTGCCCTCAATTTCACACAAGACTAAGCCATGTATTGTTGCTTCTAGCATCATGCCTCTGCACCTCATGGGCTGAAATATAGCCAACTTGTCCGAAGGCGTCATAGTATGAAGGCAGCATCCCCATAGCCAGAATACATCATGCCATGGCCTGAGGATCTCTCAAACTTGCACATCATTATTCAAAGGCGTCATGGTTCGGAGGCACCATTGTCATGGCCCGAGAGCATCATTTCATGGCCTACAAATTCCTTACCGTACAATTGATGGCCCGAGACATCATGGTCTAAGGACGTCATCCTCAACTGTCCAAAGACAGTTTTCATGGTCTGAAGGAAATTCGCATCATGTCTAAATTTACGCAAATTTATACGTATATGCTTGCAGTACATCTTTTGATTTGCAGGTGACCCAGTGAGTAACTTTTATCCCAACAGGATCAATCCCGCTCCAGTTCCTTCAAATTATTTCAAACCTGACCGCTCACTATAACCGTTTTACCTATTCGAAACCTTGTGTCCGTCTTTGTGACAACTTTATCGATTCATTCCACCGGTGGATCCAGAACTACAGATGGCCTGATTCCTGTAGAAACAAGGATATGTAGGTAGCTCAGAGACCAGGGTGTGGCCTATATTTATCAAAACATTCTATTCGGTCAAAATCGGTCATCATTTTCTTTACCCGACAACTCTTTCATCCTTCCCGGATAAAGAGGGGCAGTTGTTGATACCCAATTTTTCTCTCATATTTTTCAAATATATATATACCTTCAAATAGTGTTCATGCATCATCATTTGATTTACAAGCAGGAACAAGCATTTTTTATAATTTTCTATAATTTTTAAAGGCTTTAAATCAATTTATTCCTGCACTTTTTATTAGATAAATACTCATTAATTGCCTCACAAATTATTTTATGATGATTTTATCATTTAATTTCATCATTTACACCCATATTAGGTTTTAAATATTTTTAGCATATTTGTCATAATTACATTTGCATTTTAAGGGCTAAAATTGCACATTTGCAATAATAGCCTATATGCATTTATAATTACTTTATTTATGCTAAAATAATATTTTTATACTTTTATAATGTTAAATAATTGTATTTATTTATTTTTATGCATAAATGGTATTTTTGTTATTTATCTATTATTTTTATAAATTATTTATTTGTTACATTTAAGTATTTAAAATCTGGCCCCATTTTTAATTAAATTCGGAACTAAAACTACCCAAATCAGCCCAAGACCAATATTCCTAACCCAAATACCCTTACCCATTCAATTAAAATCCAAACCGGTCCGCCTTAGTCCCAGTCGTTGATCAAAATGATCACAAATAACGACCCTCTTTCCTTATATCTCCCTCCTCTCTACCCTAATCTTTATTTCCTAAATCATCCGCCCTTATTTCCCCTCCACCGATGAACCCTAATTCCTCCACCTCACCAATATCCCCCCCAAATCCCATACCCAATGGGATTCTTTTCCTATTCCCTTACCATTTCGGTGTTTTTCCCTTATTTGATGCTATATTATGGGATAACTTAGGTACTTGCCTAAACATCGCAAGTACCCCATATTATATTCTGTCCTAATCAAGTTTTACCTCTTGAATCTAGACGACCTTGAGTCCAAACACGTTATTTGTATCATGAGATCCCGATTCGCTCGTATCTCATTGGTTTTTACTTAACCCTAAGGTTAGACTTTTCGGATTCTCTTATTCGAACCAAAACTGGTTCAAGTTTTGATTTTGAATGTTATTTCGTCTATATTCGCTCTATTAGCCTATTTCCACTAATTCCTTTTACTTGCCCTAAATTAGGGTTTCAGATCTTTTAAATCGAACAAATCTAGTTCGATTCTCTGTTTCTTTTGAATAGTTTCCTGTATATGTTCATTGTATGTAGTATGTGATTATTTTATCCTTATTTCTCTGCTGATTTATGGTTTACCCAAAATTAGGGTTTCAGACACTTTTTACTCGAACCAATCTAGTTTGATTCTCTGCTTCTTTTGAATAATTTTCCGTCTATGTTCATTGTATTCATTGTGTGATTCTTTGCCTTATTTTCTGCCAATCTTGTGTATTTTTATTTAAAGTTAGGGTTTCAATTCAACTGATTTAAGTACTTGCCTTTTTTTTTATGTTTAATTAAACTATTTTTCATATTTGGGTTCTAGTTCTGCACCATTTAAACCCCTTCTCCCTCTCCCCTTAGACAGATTCGAACCCTCATTTTTTTTACTCACTAAAAACTTAAGCTCTCTTTGTTCTCTCTTGTTCTGATTTCTGTACTAAGTGGTCATTGTTTGGCCGGCTGAAAGCCAAAGCCAAATTACTCTGGAACTTAACTGCTATTGCATATTTACTTGTTCTCTTCTCAACTGGTATGCCCTAACCTTGCAATTTCATTCTTTATGCTTTGTTTGACTAGTCTGTTTCAATTTCTAGCATGATTTTGTCCTTTATATGACTGTATGATTTCATTTGGTAATACTGTTAACTTAAGACTAGGTTATTTCAAATAACATGAATACTCTCATAAGTTAATGTAAGGTTTAGTTTGTTTCATTAACCTGTTCTGAACTTTATAAGGTACTATAAGCATGTAATCAAATATGTTTGTTGCCTACCGCATCTGCTTTGTCTGTCTATTTCATGTACCTGGATAACTTAGTTGTTCTGCCTAATGGTTTATGTGATTAAACAATGATTGTTATAAGTCCAGTCTGTTTCTATCTCTGTGTTCAAGCCATGACTGCTTTAATATTTAACCTAATCATATGCCAATCTGCTTGAATGACATGTTGAACATGAACTTTGTTTGTTTTTTTGGTACAGTTCTGTTTGCAATTCTGTATTCTGAATTCGCTTGCTTCTGAAGTTGAACTATTTTTTTAACCTATCCCCCTTACCCTTTATGCATTGGTTTTCAAACTCCTACTCTTAGTTATTTAGGTTCTTACCACCCCCAATGTGAGCACTACTTAGGATCCTTGAGACTCCTTCGAACTCTGACACATTGGGCTGGTCTTCCAATATTTTATGAACTATTTTTCTGAGTGTGGTTCTGGTGTGAGCATTGCTCGGGGTGCCTGAGGCCCTTGGGAACTTTGACACACTAGAAACCCAATTTTATGTGCCATGGATGGATCATTATTATGCTCCAGAGTTGCTAGGGCTTGGGTAGAAATCCTGCCTATAGGTTTAGTTATGTCGATTGAACCATGTGAATGTTATACTTGTTTAAAGATCCTGCTTAAAGGAATTTTCCTGATTTTGTATTTCTACATTCTTTGCATACTAGAGATCCTGCTCATAGGCTTTTCATTAATTCTGCATTAGCAATCCTGTTCATAGGATCCACACATATTTTAACTCAACGTGTATTAGTGACCATGTCTATAAGGTTCTGTTTGAATAATAACCTTTCCTTGATAATTTGCTTAATTTCTGACCACATACGGTTAATAGATACCATGCCTATAGGCATAAAAATTAGTTTCAAACCTAGAAATCATGCCTATATGATTTAAACTAGTAGATATCATGCCTATAGGGTTTTAAATCAATTCAGCAATTAGAAAGCATGCATATATGATTTAAAGGGAATAAAAAACTGTCTTTATGAGTTAAAATCAGTAGCTCGCTTAGAAACCATGTTATAGGTTTATAATTAATAAACTCGTAGAAACCATGCCTATAGGGTTTCTGTTAATCAGTTCTGAGTTCGATAAATTTTGGCTATCACTTAGGCAAGCCTGTAGGAGTTGCTAATGATTCTGGGCCTAAAAAATTGTGATATCTTGCTGCCTGGAAATGCCCAGATTCATGCCTAATAAAATCAGTAGGCAAACTAATAGGTCTCGATGATCGCCTTAATAAACTGTTTTTTTACATTCTGTTTCTGCTCATCTAGATATCCTGCTTATAGGGTTCTAAAATTAACGAAGTTTGTTGGTTCAATTGCGTGCATTTGTTGTCTACTTGTGGAGGTCAATGTGAGCTCTTATTTGTTTCTTACATGAAAGTTCTATCTGTATTTTGTTCGTCGCCTAGATTTCTTATTTTTAAATGACATAGGTCAGTCTAGAACCACCCTAAATAGAGGTCCTAAATACCTCCAGGACCATAGTTAAGGGACGGGTAGTGCACACACAAGGAACGAGTTAGAAACTATTAGAACGCTTAGGTAACAACTGAAAGATAGTAATTGGGTAGTAAAAGAGATGATGACCCATGCGCTAATGTTATGAGTAATACCCCAACTCAGGGAAGTTACAAAGTATTGCATGGAATGATCCTATAGGCTAAAAACCCTAGGACCCCTTTAATTATGTTTAAAGTAATTTGTATTTGTCCAAATGGTTTTATTTTTCTTTTAGACTAATTTGCTTAATTAAGTTCGGTCGGGCTCCGCCGTTGTGGACCTCGAGGGGTGCCTAACACCTTCCTCTCAAGGTATTTCGAGCCCTTACCCGATCTCTGGTGATGCAAATTGGTTTTATGAGTTAATTACTCTAGGTGCCCTAACGCACCTTAATTCGTTATGTGGCGACTCTTCAAATCCCTTACCCAAATCCTAAAAAAAAAAAGAAGTTGTCCCAAAAATATCAAAACCCGAATTCGCGAGAAAAAGGAGGTGCAACAATAAGTATATTACATATGAATTATACTTATATTATACATGATTATTTTTAGTTTAAGTTGTTAAGTAGACGGCTATTTAGGTTAATTCTTCTTTAAATTATTGGGCTCAATTTTCTTGTTTAATTGCTTCGAAAGAAATTTTAAAATAAATTAACTTAAATTTTTTATTTTATCTTTAATGAGAAGCTTTTATCGATATACAAATATTACGACATGTTTAACACTACAAGTTTCGAAAGTCTTATGATCACACAAGTATTATGATACGTTTAACGGCACAAGTTTCAATTTTTTTTTTGTTAAGCTCTGTACCCTATCAAATAAATAACATGATAGAGTAATAGTAAAAACAATGTACAGATTCAATCTTTTAGGAGGACGACTCCTATTTACTTTTGTTCTTATAGAAAAACAGACTCCCATTTTACAAGATAATCTAATACATCTCATGTAAATTACTCTGACATGCATTGGTGCATCCTGCAATGATCCTCCTTGAGGTAGAGGCAAAAGCTTTTCTGATTTCCATTAAACAGTTAATTTGCACATATAAGATCAACAAAAAAGAATGGCAACTTGATACATTAAGCTCTTGTTATGTGTGGGGTCTGAGAAACGGCCAGACCATAACGATCTATTGTACACAGCCTTGCCCTGCATTTCTGCAATAGACCGTTTCTACGGCTTGAACCCATGACCTGGTTACACTAAGATTGTGACTCTCATAGTGTGTATCCCTTAAATCTTGAACTATTGTGTAGTACCTTTTTGTTGTTCACATTACTTAAGTTATTCAGCCATCCAGTAGATCATATAGTTCATGTTGCGTTCTCTTTGACTTGCCTCACTATGATATTAGACCACTGCATCTTATCCATTCTGGAGATATAGCGAGAAAGAGAAGAAATTGAAAGCAACAGATGGATTGAAGGGCTACGAGGTGCAAGAAAAATCGTTAAAAGAGATAAAATGGGCTAAACCAAGCAATAAAAAGGGAATTGGGCTAAAAAGTGGGGCTTTTGCATCTATACCCGCTTTTTGGGTCACGTTTTAATTTATTCCCGCTTTGCAAAAAAAATTGCAAGTGTACTCATTTTTCACATAAACTTCAGGCATACGGGCCGGAAATAGCAAAGACAATCAGACAAACTTCAGCATTCTATATTTTTTCAAAAACTTCAATAGAAGTGTTGAAGTTATTTAGTTCATTTGTAAAAACTTCAGCACTAAATAAGCTGAAGTCCTGAATTAATTAGTTTTGTCCTAAAAAAATTTCAAAAACTTCAGCAGAAGATGCTGAAGTTATTTAGTTCATTTCTAAAAACTTCAGCACTAAATAAGCTGAAGTTTTGTCCTGGATTCATTAGTTTTGTCATAAAGTTTTTGAAAAAATTTCAGCAAAACATGCTGAAGTTATTTAGTTCATTTGTAAAAACTTCAACACTAAATAAGTTGAAGTTTTGTCCTGGATTAATTAGTTTTGTCATAAAGCTTTTTCAAAAACTTCAGCAGAAGATGCTGAAATTGTTTAGTTAATTTGTAAAAACTTCAGCACTAAATAAGCTGAAGTTTTGCACTGGTATCAAAAAGGCGGCGCCTGAAGTTATAAAAATTAGGGTATAGGTTAAATAATTTTAAAAATATAAGTATATATTAAATGGAGGCGATCAAATAGGACGTCCCGTGCAATTTCTACTAAAAGGTGCCACATAGTCCCCGCGTGCCTATGGGAAAAACTTCTAAGTTAACAAGTATTGTTTTCGGTTGCCTCATTGACAATATTTTTAACTTTTCACCTTGAATTTCTGTCTATGGTCAAGGCAAGGGGTCAAAAGACTACAACATAAAAAGTCATATTTCTGTAATTTGTTGCACTCGAAGGCCATGTGGTGCTAATTTTCCTTTACTATACATAGCAACAAGCTATGCGGCCCAAGGACCCATACACACTGGGATGGGCCAATTTTAGCATTTTCTGGTCCAGATTTGCAGTAGATTTTACACGGAGCATCTTATTTGGTCGCTCCTATTTAATCTATACCTATATTTTTAAAATTATTTAACTTATACCCTAATTTTTACAACTTCAGGCACCGCCTTCCTGATACCTGTGCAAAACTTCAGCTTATTTAGTGCTGAAATTTTTACAAATTAACTAATTTCAGCATCTTCTGCTGAAGTTTTTGAAAAAGCTTTATGACAAAACTAATTAATCCAGGACAAAACTTCAGCCTATTTAGTGCTGAAGTTTTTACAAATGAACGAAATACCATCAGCATCTTCTGCTGAAGTTTTTGAAAAAGCTTTATGACAAAACTAATGAATCCAGGATAAAATTTCAGCTTATTTAGTGCCGAAGTTTTTAGAATTGAACTAAATAACTTCAGCATATTCTGCTGAAGTTTTTGAAAAAGCTTTATGACAAAACTAATTAATCCAGGACAAAACTTCAGCTTATTTAGTGTTGAATTTTTTACAAATTAACTAAATAACTTCAGCATATTCTGCTGAAGTTTTTGAAAAAGCTTTATGACAAAACTAATTAATCCAGGACAAAACTTCAGCCTATTTAGTGCTGAAGTTTTTACAAATGAACGAAATACCTTCAGCATCTTCTGCTGAAGTTTTTGAAAAAACTTTATGACAAAACTAATTAATCTAGGACAAAACTTCAGCTTATTTAGTGTTGAAATTTTTACAAATTAACTAAATAACTTCAGCATTTCTCCTGAAATTTTTGAAAAAGCCTAGAATGCTGAAGTTTGTCTGATTGTCTTTGCTACTTTAGGCCCGTATGCGTGAAGTTTATGTGAAAACTAGGTACACTTGTAATTTTTTTTTGCAAAACGGGTATAAGTTAAAACGGGGCTTAAAAAGCGGGTATAGATGTAAAAGCCCCAGATTTGCCAGATCAATAAGGGATTTTTACATAAATAGCAGGCCATATTAATTATTTATTTTTTCTAGTTATATACATAGTTTATACAATGATTATACATATAAATACATAAATTATGTATATATTAACCTTCACCAGCTATTTTTTATTTAAGCGGTTAGTAGGCGGCTATTTAGGTTAATTATTCAATAAACAGAGATTTTTACACAAATAACAGGCTATATTGATTATTTACTTTTTCTAGCTATATACATAGTTTATACATTGATTATACATATATAAAACATAAATTATGCATATATTAACCTTCACCGGCTATTTTTTTTAAGTGGGCAGGTGAGCGGCTATCTGGGTTAATTATGCAATAAAAAGGAATTTTTACACAAATAGTCGTTCATATTGATTATTTACTTTTTTCTAGCTATATACATAGTTTATACGTTGATTATACATAATTAAATATATATAAAATATAAATTTTGCATATATTAACATTCACCGGCTATTTTTCGTCTAAGCGGTTAGGTGGGCTGCTATTTGGCTTAATTCTTCAATAAAAAGGGAGTTTTACACAAATAGCTGGCCATATCGATTATTTACTTTTTCTAGTTATATATATAATTATACATATATAATACATAAATTATGCATATATTAACCTTCACCGTCTATTTTTTGTTTAAGCGGTTAGGTGCGCGATCAGCTCAAAAAATAGTACTTCTTACTACTATTGAGACTTTTCTTTAATATATTATGATTATTCATTCTTTATCATTATTATTTTTAGAATTTACAGTGTTCAATATTATAATTTTTTGTATACAATACAAATAAATATAATGTTTAAAATTAAGAAATATGACCAAGCTAGAGTGGTCGTCCCACCATGAATCGGTCCAGCCGGTTAGGTACTGGACATGGGCCAGTCCCAATCATCCAGAAAAATTAGCCGGTCCAAGCTGAACCCAGCTCTAGACGTCCAACTTCATTTGTACCCCAATTGTCAGGTCATTTTTTTTTTAACGTAAAAGGAAGCTAATATTACTTAAAACAGAAGTATTACTCCCTCCGGTCAATTTATTTTAGGCACACCCATTAAGAAAATACAATATTCTAGACAAAAATAGTTAGCGTGACTAAACTACCCTTAATTAATGTTGCAGCATAGTTAATGTGACGAGTAAAAGACTTTTTAGGGCTATGTACATAAAAGTAATTTTGAAAAAACAAATTGAATTTTTTCTTGATTATATAAATGGACACTTATTTTGGACCAAAATAAATAAATAAATTGGTCACTTATTGTGGACCGGAGGGAGTACATAATTGCCACATAGTCCTAAATGACATTACTATTGTTTATAGCATCTAGGCTATTACATTCATTGGTAGGTAAGAACTTAGTACTGTATGGGTCAAAATCTGATCAGAAGAAGCTTATCTAAGAAGGGACGACCAGGAGTCGAACGAGTCGAAGTTGCATGTATGAAACAATACATCGGCGATCAGCTTGGCAACGACCGAGGTCAGACATTTAGAAGACCCACACGACAAATCAAACACCTTAATGTCTCAGAGGGTTATTCTAAAGGACGATCAAATTACTTAGGCACTCTGGTTAAGGACCGCTGGGTAGATGCAAGTGTTTAGTATAAATACTAGGGTAGAGAGAGAGAGAGAAAAATGGGTGATTGATTCTGGCACACATACATATCATTCATGAAGAAAAAGCTTAGGGCCGAAGATCCTACGGAGAGAGGGAGACAAAACCCAGAATCCCGGTGTTCATCTATAAATCTACTTTATTGAGTAAATGAAGATCTATCTTGCCCATGGATTAGTGAACTTTCCCCTTCTTTTTCTATGCATTATTATTTGATATTATCTAAACTATTATCTCTTCTTGTATCATGGAACCCAATCGGGGTTCAATCGTGTTAACCTATTATCACATATAATTTTTGATCTAGAATTAATTATCTTTGTCTAGAATTTACCTTCCACCTCATTATTTACTTTTATTTACCTACAAAATTTAAAACTTTTTGGTGGAACAAGTATTAAAACATAATCCTTGCTTGTTCTTTTCTAATTCAATTTCAACAAGAAGTGGTGGACGAGCAAGATATACACATCTTGTGGGCTTGAAGTGGCTAATAGCTAGATTAGGAAAACGAAATAAAAAATATTTCAATTGAACAGTTTTTTCATAGCTTAGATGGGAGTAGGACCGGATGAAGAGGCATTTGCTGAGCCATTACTACAATTTACTAATTATTCAGGATTACGACTAGTCAAAGTAGGTGCTCCAACTTTTACTTGCATCAACACACACCACAAACTCACAGCCAACAAATTACTAATTGGGTGGAACTTACTATTTAGATCACCAATTTAGTCCTTATCTTTTGCAACCTTTTTAGTTTTTACCATATGTTCATTTTCCGCCTTAAATGTGTGTGGAAGTGCGACATTCTAAAAAAGTTTGCAAAAATTTTGGAAACGTGCACAATGTGTGTTTAAGAAAGTCTTGAAACAACTTTCCAATAAACTTTACGAAATTCGATTTGTGATCTATTGCATATTTTAGTTACTCCCTCCGTTCCAAATAAGTGATTATTTTATCTTTGACACACTCATTAAAGAAATATGAACTCCTAGAGAAAAAAAGATATATTTACTAAATTAATCTTAATTAATTATTATTTGATACATTAGAATATGTAAATAAAGGTAAATTTTTAAAAAATAAAATCAATTCCTTCTTGATTATGTAAATAGACACTTATTTTGAACAAAAACAAAAAGATCTTATTGTGGACCGGAGGGAGTATATGATTTCTTTTTATATAAAAGGATATAAATTAGTCTTCCTTTTCACGTTATTAAAGATAGGAAAGGAATTAAAGAAAGTAGTTCAAATTAGATTGGAGCAGAGAAAGTCTGATTGGGTAAATGGATTGAGTATAAAATGGATGCACAAAAGGCGAAAAGGCAAGTCAAAATCTAAAGAAGAGAGAAAGACACAGAAGACCAATTGGGAACTGCAGGTCAGGCAGCTCTCAAATGCTAGTACTAACTTAAAGGGCCAGCCATCTATCCATATACATTAAAAAAAAAAAACCACAAAAATTCCTCTCCTTTTGTCACCATTATATCTCTTGTCTTCTTATTTCACAGAAACTGAGCAATCAATTAAGTTTGTATTTTGCGGCCAAAGTATCAAAATTTCATGGCGAAAACCTCAAAAGCAAACCAGAAAAACACTTCTTATAGTAATAGCAGTGACAAGAATAACAGTAATAGCGGCAGTAGCAGTGATCATGCCATTTCCAAAGGGAAGAGGAAGCGAAAAGCCGTCGTCCCCAGAGACTCTCCTCCACAACGTAGCTCCATATACAGAGGTGTCACAAGGTATATTTTTATTGTGCGACCTTCTCAACTAAAAGCTAAAAGATTACACTTTTATTTACTTAATTATATGTCTCCTCACATGCATATAATAATTCTCTTTAATTAAATGCTAAGTTCATTCTTTTTTTCACTGGATACATACGATAATTAGGCACAGGTGGACGGGTCGATATGAAGCTCATTTATGGGATAAGAACTGTTGGAATGAGACACAGACCAAAAAAGGAAGACAAGGTTCACCATTTTTTGTCCTTTAATATATTTTTCTTTTTCCTTGATTAGTTTCCTATTTAGTGATCATGATGACTATTTAGTTTTGATGTTGTTCAACTACATATTGATTGGATCTTTTTTGTTTTCTTTGGTTGTTCTTGCATGAATGGTGGTTGTGACAAAATCCAATAAAAATGCAGTATATCTGGGTAAGTTATCTATCATTATCATTCTAATTAAAATTTTAATTTCGATATTTTGAAAACCTTTGCCTACGCAATGCATATCAAATCAGTACTATTCATTACGAGATTTTCCTTTTCTAAAAGGGAAGTTTAATAATTTTTTTATAAGAAAGAAAGCATTAATTGTTGCTTACTACAATGAGTAATTGATTCGATGAATCTTATCTTATTTCTTGGGGTTTCTAATTAAGGGGCCTACGATGACGAAGAAGCAGCTGCACATGCATATGACTTGGCTGCATTGAAGTATTGGGGTCAAGACACCATCCTTAATTTCCCTGTAATTAATCTTTTTCTTATGTTTTTCCAATTTATTAGCTCTTTTAATAGTGCAAACTTTTGTTCTATGAAGCACTAATCCTAGTTCTTATACTTTTTTGTTTTGTTTTTTGTTTTGTTTATGAATGTAGGTTTCGACGTACGAAAAAGAGCTAATGGAAATGGAAGGTCAATCGAGAGAAGAATATATTGGTTCTTTGAGAAGGTACTGTCGACTTCCATAGAAACTAATTAAGCTTCCCCTTAATAGATGTACTAATTTAATATAATTAAGTAATGAGTGCTTTATTTTGCAGAAAAAGCAGTGGATTTTCAAGAGGAGTCTCGAGATATAGAGGCGTAGCTAGGTAATTAATCATCATATTGAGAAATAATAAGAAATTTTTTTGCCTTCATATATTTGTAGGCTACTACATTTTTCTGACTAGAGGTATTGATAATACAAGATCACTTTTTGTGTGCCCTACTATTAAATTAGTATTATGAACCGTATCTAACCAATATTTGGCACTTTAGACTTGCCTCGATAAAGAAATGTTCGGTGATCTAAAAGTGCTGCACTTAATTAAAGCCATAGGTCCACCCAAAAAGAAAATAAAAAGAGAAGTAATGGAAAAGTTTTGCATGCTTTTGCCAGCCACAAATGTTCTAGTTAATTATATTTGATAGTAGTGCAGCTAGAATTTCTAACAAGAAAACTTAAAAAGCTGTAAGAATATCACAACTAGTATTCGAATCTACTAATATGAAGGAAATATTTGGTCAGACTTTGCCGCTAAACTAAAAGTTTCTTTTATGTCAAGGGATTTATGAATCTATAAATACGTAAAATATGTTTTTTTTAACCTTATTTGCACTGTATAATTTTTTGACGAAAATAATTTAATGTTATAACTTCTTTCAGATGACCATATATATCACTGGGTCCAGGTGATGTGTGTAAAAAATATATAAAATGAAGCTTGACACTAAGCCTATTTTGTCAAAAGTTGTACTAAGAACGATGCCCATTATTGCAATTGGTATCACATGAACTCATATGGGGTTGTATCTCATCCCATTCTTGTGCCATTGGACTTGTCGTCCTGACCTTGACTTTAGAACTCTCTTTACAATGCTTCACGCCTCTTCTGAACATGTGCGCACTATAATTAATTTCACCACATAAAGTAGTAAAAGAATAACATCAACAGTAATTTGTTTTTTCTTGTATGTTGTTATGTTTTATTACGTCAATTCTTTATATCTAACAAAATTTATGTATTACTCATTTGTAGACACCACCATAATGGCCGATGGGAGGCTCGCATTGGCAGAGTATTTGGCAACAAGTATCTCTACCTTGGAACATATGGTACGTAAGATACATACTACTTGTATATATTTTTCTACTTTTCTTTTCCCGTTTTTGTTGGAATTATCCCATTGTTACGCTTGTTCATAGAAAGTAGGAAGAATTAAAATTAAAGGAATTATATGAGTCCTCCCTTTACATCTTGATATTTTCGTTAAAAAATTAGGATACGACAGGCAGGTGTATTGTGAATTAATAATGTGTGATTTTTAAGTTTTCCAAGAGGGAATATATATGCTCTAGATTAACGTTTTGGTCGCTTAACCGATCAACAACTTAGACGTCCTTATTAAAGATATTATGTTCTAAATCAATAAAGTCTAATGGTATTATTCATAAATGCAATTAGATATCTATAAAGAATATCTTGACGGCCCCGTTTGTCTGTATGTGGTGGGGGGCTTATAGTTTTGTCTTAAATTAATATTGCCAAATGAAAACAGTTATGTCAGTTACCAATAAAGTGCCTATTCAATGTTTGATTATTTCAAAAGAATCCAAACCTATCAATGGAATAGGAGAAAGTAAGTCAAACAAGAGAAGAAAAATAGCCAAGAAGTTAGCTAGATTAAATATTACTACTACTAGTTGGTCGTTGGGTGTATAGATCGCCAACTTTCAACTGCTAGGTCTGCTATTTAAGACAACCCATGAGACTATATGAGCCGTGACTTCAAGTTTTCAACCTCCTGCTGAATTCTCATTGATCGTACGTAATTGTTTTGATGGGATGTTTCACACGAATTATGTATATATATATATACAAATACTATGTATAGACTCAAGAGAAAAATATGATTGTATGTATCTTTTGCAGCGGATATGCAGAAAACATTATGATTGATCACGAAAACAACTTATAAAAAAGTTATTAATAGGACTGAAATATACACAGTATAGTCTTTTAACAAAACTAAAAGATCGACTTGATGAATACTTAAGGCGTAGGTCTTGGGATTGGAAATTATACAGTGTCGATATATTAGACTTTTTTTATTATGCATGTATATTATATGTTGATTTTTTTTTGATTTTTTATTGTACTTATTATTTTTTATTTTGATACCCTTAGTGAAAAGTTTGACTTGGCTACTGTTTGAGATGCTAGAAACTGAAAACGAGATAATTCCACTGTAGCTTATTTGAGAAATAGATTTAAACTTATCCTTACTTTTGTCCTTTCTCTTGAAATCTTTTCCTTCCCTAATTTCTTTTTTCTTTTCAATTAGTAATTGGTAATAATAACATGCAGCTACTCAAGAAGAAGCAGCAATGGCATATGATATGGCAGCTATAGAGCATAGGGGACCTAACGCTGTTACAAACTTTGACCTTAGCCGTTACATCAAGTGCAACCCTCAACCAAAACCAAATCCTAATTCTACTGATCTAAATCCCATTCCTAACACAAAGAAGGAAATAGATTTTAACTTCATTCACCAACAGCACGAACAGCAGCAGAGCTCAAATTCTGCCGGAACTACCGCACCTCCGCCACATGCAGTGGGCGGCACAGCTACTTCATCGGCTGTTGACTTCCCAGAGACACCGCCGGAACCGGAAAGGCCGCGGAGGAGTTTTCCGGATGACATACAAACATACTTTGACTGCCAAGATTCGAGTAGCTTTGTCGAAGAGCATGATATTATTTTTGGAGACTTGGATTCCTTTTTGTTGCCTATGTTTGAATACGAGCTTAATACCTAGCTAGCTAGAGCTTCGCTTAAGTAACTTAATCAGGAGTTTGAAGGAATATTAGGGGATTCGAGATACATCAACAAGATTGTTTAATTGTTAGTACTAAAAGATTAAAGGCTGCTAGAAGAGAGTCGAGACCTGAACCAAAAAAAGAAAATGACAGAAATATTATTTTTCAGTTTTGATTTTTTGAATTATTTTATTTTATTTAAAGCCCGATCTGGGAGAGAGTCAAAGCGAGGGATTCTGTTTTATGTTTTTCTTTTACTTCTGTTTAATGACTACCCTTCGTCAAACAGTGGTCCATATTAACTGTTTTTTTAAAGCTATATATATAAAAATTATATTATACATAATACACATATAATATAAATTATGCATATATTATATGTTTACCGGCTATTGTTAATTTAAATAGTAGGGTGGACGGCTATTTGAATTAATGAAATAATTAACTATTTGCGTTTGACTATCGTGTAGTTAAGTGGTTAAAGTTAGCGTTAAAACCGTGTTAATTAGTTGTATTACTAATGAACGTCAATTGACTAGGTGTAATTCGTAAGGAAATGCTTGTGACGTGAAGTCATATTTTTTTTTTATAAAGTTATCCAGACTATTGTCTGGGTTGTGTTATATTACCAAAAAAGAGCATTGAGGGGGGTTAATAAATGACCTCAAAAAGTACACAACAATGGTGATTCCATCACCTATAAATCAGAAGGAGTTCTAACCTATGCCTTCTTGTGAACACTATTTGATCAAACTTCAACTAACAAACAAGTTGGACTTATCATACTTTGTCCTTATACTAAGCATTTGTCTCTTATCTAATAAGAAGGGACCTTTAACATTTGTAGGCAATTCCTGGTAAGTTTGACATATTATACACTGTCGATCAGTAGTGGCAGCAAATTAAGCCGACGAGTCTGCTACTTGGTTTCTCTCCCGAAAGCAATGTTGCACAGTCACAGTGGCAAGTTGTAAGATGTTAATGGTCCTGTCGATCACCATCTTGATCTTTAGGTTGTTAGTGTCTCTATTCGAAAGCATGTTAGCGATGATCATTGAATCAAGTTTGAGAGTAAAATTAGTGTATCCTAGACGATTGCACCATTTCCCTCAAAACTCTGCAGCCATAGCCTCTGCCATATTGTTGCTATCACAAGAGATGGGTACTGAGAAGGCCATGATTAAATCGCCATTGTTGTCCCCAACAATGCTTCTGATGCCAGCTTTTCTACTCTCTTTAATGTAGCTACCATCAGTATTGACTTTGAGGGTGCCCCTAGTAGGAGGTTGTCATAACACTTGCTTTCATGATTGTAATGGTCTGAGTCTTTCCATTATGCCGCATAAAATTGTCCATTGAAGTTGTAAATCAACTCCAAGCATCAGTTTGGAAATGACAGCCTTAATAGTCCATATAGTTTGATGCTTTATACGATTGAATTGAAAATTCTTCTGGTTGACATATCTACACGAGCTCCCTTGTTTCCAGATTTCCCAGAAATTTACAGGTGGAGCAATTTGAATCATCAATTTGTGCACTATGTTATTGGTCTTTTCATCCCACCATTGCTTGAAGATCCCTATAACTGGATTTGGCTGATGTTTGATTCCTAGGGGGTTGCCAATTTCATTCCAGATAAAATTAGCTGTTTTGCTGTCCGTGAATACGTGCAACATAGTTTCAACCTGCGGATTAGAACAACAAGAGCATCTAGAGGTGATGTTAGTACCAAATCTTCCAAGCATATCATCAAAAGAGTTTTTCTAAAAGAGTTTCCAAGTAAGAAAGAAAATTTTAAAAGGGATCGAATTTTGCCAAACTTTACTCATAAAATTATTCTTCTGCCTTCTTCATTCTAACGGATTGCCAGGTAGTTTTGTTGGAGAAATGACCATCCTTAGAAATGTTCCACACAGGGAAATCATCCGTGTGGCAATTGCCAATATCCAAGTTGCTGATGTTATTGATGATATTAATGGGAAGAAATTGCTCCAGCTTATTGATGTCCCAAGTTTCATTACGACTTTGTAGTTCCTTGAACCAGACTAGCTAAAGGACCATTACCAGTCAAATTGTCCCACTAAAGTTGCCAGCTTGAATCTTCCACTAGATATGTGGCTCAACTTTGTCCTTGATTTTCATAAGATTCTTCCACATGTGAGAGTTAGAGGATTGGTAGTTTCTTGATTGGGTGAGCTCTTTTGCAGTATTTGGACCTGAGAAAAGTGGCCCACAAGGATGGTTGAGTTCTAAGTCTCCACCACCTTTTGATATTAGTAGTTTCAATAACATCTTCCATTCTCCTGATTTCAATACCACACTCATCTTTAGGAAGACACATATTATGCCATGAACTTCAGTAGTAGTTGTTTTTCCCTTCATTTTCACTCTAGAAGAAGTTAGCAAAATGTTTTTACATGAGTTTGATAGTGCCTTTTGGTGGAGTCATAAAGAGAGGATGTATGTAGGCATTGACCGAAGAACATGTTTGATAAGGATGCCTCTTCCTCCAATAGAAATCATTCTACCTTTCCAACCATTGAGCTTTTTCACAATCTTAGATAGCATGCCATCAAAAGAGTAGTTGTTTTCTTACCATAATATATCCGGCATCCAAGATAATTAAAAGGAAATATTTTTTCTATAAAATCAGAGCTTGTCTCATTTTGTTAATCCTTGTAGGGGAAGTGTTTGCCACAGTAATGAAAAAGCTTCTATCATTGTTGACTTTCCCCCCAGAAGCTTTCTTATATCTCCTGAATTATTTCTTGATAAGTTTGATAGAGGCATCGTTGGCTCCAGAGAAGATAACTATATCGTCAGCATATGCGAGGTGATTAATGATAGGACCTCTATGATCCATGGTAAAAGAAGTGAAATTTGCCTGAGCATTAAGACTATTCAAAGATATTATAAGCACCTCAGCTCCAATGCTGAAAAGTGATTGTGATAAAGGACCACCTTGCTTAAGACCTTGTGATGAGGTGAAGAAACCCTTTCTGGTGCCATTAATAATTATTGAGTACCAAACCTCATCCACCAGTCCCCAAATGAGATCAATCCATTCTTCTGAAAAACCAAACTTCCTCATAACAGACATAAAAAAATTCCATGATATTTTGTCATAGACTTTAGCCATGTCCAGCTTAATGACCATATTTCCTCCTCTGTTATTTTTGTTGATATTATTGGCAATTTCTTGTGCGAGGAGGATGTTTTCAGTAATCATCCTTCCTTTGACAAATCCACTTTGATTTTCTGAGATGAGTTTTCCGAGCATAGGATTAAGCCTTCTTGCGAGAATCTTTGATATGATCTTGCTAGTAAAATTTCTCAGGCTAATAGGTCTAAGCTCAGAGAAGTTCATTGGGGCATCCACTTTAGGAATAAGGACCAGACATGTGTGAGAAAAAAAATTTAGTCATTCCTTTCCCATTAAAACAATCCTGGATGAATTCCTTGATATCTTCCTTGATAATTTCCCAACATTTTTGAAAGAAAGTGTCATTTTAACCATTTGGTCCTGCAGCAATAGAAGAAATCATGTTAAAAATAGCTTATTTAATTTTCTCTATATGCGAAATGGCAGTGAGGTGAGCATTGTTATCAGCAGTGATGCATTTGGGAATAAACTTGAGGATGTCATAGTCATTGAATTGATGCTTAATGTTAAACAACTTCTGGAAATGATGGATCACTGCTTTGGATATGTTGTCATCCCCTTCAACCCATCTATTTGTGTGATCTTTAATTCTATGTAGTTAAAACCTCCTTCTCCTGTCTCTGATGATACTATGAAATAGTTGGTATTGGAGTCTTCTTCTTCAAACCATTTTATTCTGAATTTTTTCTCAAAATAGCATCTTGTATACTCATCCATTTGATATACGCAGCCTGACCCTTGTTTAGTTCAACTCTATATGTGTCACTATTGTTAGCCAAGTCCAGTTCCTCTAGATCGTGTACTTTTGCCTCCCATACATGAACTTGATCATAAATGTTACCTATATCATCTTTGGACCATTGAGAGAGTCTTCTACTAAGAAGTTTCAGCTTTTGTTGTAGTCTGCACATAGAGTTTCCATTTATTCGAGTGTTCCACACTTCCTCCACTAGTTGCATAAAAGAAAGTTGCTCTGCCCAGAAATCCAAGAACCTGGAATACTTAATCCCATTATGGCTAGTGTTGTAACAACTAAACAGAAGAGGCTTGTGGTCAAAACCTGTTCTTGGTAGGTGTCTAACTATATTATTTTGAAAAAGTTGGCACCATTGGTCGTTAACAAATATTCTATCCAACCTTTTCCAGATTCTTCTTTTAGGTTCCCAGTTGTTGCACCAAGTGAACTTAGGCCTAACGAACCCCAAGTGCATAACTTCATAATTATTCATACAACTACTGAAATCCAAGCTTTTGTACATTTTGTGAGGTCTGCCTCCTCATTTTTCATTTGGATCCAAGATAACATTGAAGTCTCCTTCGATGCACCATGGTCCATCAATTTGCGCATGAATATTTTCCAAACTACACCATAAGGACTTCCTTTCTTCTACAGAACATTTAGCATATACAAAAGTTAAGAAGATATTACCATTAGTAGCCCCATTATGCATTTTGACAGTAATCTGCTGATCGTCTTTCTCAACCACACTAGTCTGGTTGTTTCCTGACCACATAAGCTAAATTTTCCCATTGGTGTTGGAGATGCAGTGCTGAAACCCTAAGAACTTCATGTATCTCGCAATTTTGTTTATACTAACAAACGGTTCCGTGATGGCAATGAACTCAACTTTGTTGATGATACTAAGTTTTTTTAGCCTTGTTAAGGCTTTTTTGGTGTTAACTCCTCTTATATTCCAGAAGATGGAACTTATCATGGAAAAAGGGAGGGGATTATTTTGATTTTCCTCCTAGAGGAACATAGGTTTTCTTTGTTCTTTTCCCTCATTTTCACCCTCATTTTCTTGTTCAGTTTGTATTTGATCTTCAGGAATCACTACTGTCACTCTATTTGGGGAAATAACTTCTATCTGTTGTTGAGGCACCTGTGAGCTTTGACCTCTTTTCCTGTGTTTTTCCTCTTTTTCCGCATTCAGATCAACTACCAAATCAATTCCGGGCATAACCTTGATTTTTGATGGGATACTCGTAGATTCATTAACATAATCCTCCAAGTTAGGACTTTTATGGTTTCTTTCATCCTGAATGTTGGTCAACTCATGAAATACCTCGTCTGATTTGTGGGAGGTTGTGTCGATAGCTTCCTTACTACTTGCTTGAGTATTATCTTTGATACCATGATTCTGATCAAACTCTCTTGAACCATGAGTTCGTTTAGTCTCGCTTGTGTTGCTGCCCTCTTGTTCAATAGTTTTTTTCTTATCCTGCATATCTATAGCCACCCCTCGATACTTTTATTCTTTGTTTCTACCTGTTGCATGTTGGTAAATAGGTTTGAAGGTCACCTTAGATTTCTTCTTCGGAAGTTTCTTATTTTTTTACAGTATTCTTCTTTTTGGAAGTTCTAGCTTTGATATTTGGAGCCTTCTCCTGTTTGTTCTCTTTCATCCCAACATCAGTATTATTTATATAGCCACTTGGACTCTCTTTATTAATAGCCTTGCCATGATCTCCATTGCAATTACAATTTCTTGACGTGAAGTCATCAATCAATCAAAATAGCACCTTGATTCTAAACTTGTTAATTAGTTTCTTAAACTTTCGATAGGCAGACGGATTGGTTATTTTAAAGTGAATGAATTTTCCAAACTAATAACTACATTACGACATTATTAATAAAAAATAGCGAGCCTAGAGTTTTTCAAGATCGAGTGCTTTCGTACTCGATAACATTGATAACTGAACTGAAATTTGTCTATTAAGAGCTACGAAGTATACATTATTATTCTACATTACTATTCTGCTTTTATTACTGTGAATATTATTTATGTATGTGGTTTATTACCAACAACTGGTATCAGAGATGCAAAAATATTATTCACGGTCGGTAGTTTTATACTCGAAAAAAAAATATCCAGAGTAAAGTACGAGATAGAAAAATTCATTAAAAAAAATGGTTTCTCAACATGGAAAAGAAGGATGAGGGATCTGCTCATCCAACAAGGTTTACACAAAGTATTAGATGCTGATGCCAAATAGCCTGATACCATGAAAGCTGAAGATCGGGCTGACGTGGATGAAAGGGTTGCTAGTGCAATCATGTTGCACTTATCAGATGATATGGTAAATAACATTATTGATGAAGACACCGTACGTGGTATTTGGACAGGGTTGGAAAGCCTATATATGTCAAAAACTCTAACAAATAAATTGTACCTGAAGAAGTAATTATACGCCATACACATGGGTGAACGTACAAATTTTTTGTCACATTGAAATGTATTTAACGGACTAATCACACAGCTTGCCAACCTTGGAGTGAAAGTCGAGGAAGAATATAAAGCCACCTTGCTATTAAACTCGTTGCCGTCTTCATACGATAATTTGACAACAACCATCCTGCACGGTAAGACTATCATTGAGTTAAAAGATGTCACATTATCTATTCTACTCAATGAGAGGATCAGAAAGAAGCTTAAACATCAAGGACAGTCTCTCATCACAGAAGGTAGAGGTAGAAGTTATCAAAGGATTTCGAGCAACTATGGTAGATCCAGAGCTTGTGGGAAGTGTAAGAACCCATCCAAATCAAGAGCCAGAAATTGTTACAGTTGTGATCAATCAGGTCACTTCAAAAGAGATTGCCCAAATCCAAGGAAGGGTAAAGGTGAAAGCAGTGGCCAGAAGAATGACTACAACACAACCACCATGGTGCAAAACAATGATAATGTTGTCCTCTTTATAAATGAGGAAGAAGAATGCATGCACTTGTCAGGTCCAGAGTCGGAATGAGTGGTTGATACAACAACATCTTACCATGCCACACCGGTAAGAGATTTTTTTTGCAGATATATAGCAGGTGATTTAGGCATTGTGAGAATGGGTAACACAAGTTACTCAAATATTGCTGGGATTGGTGAGATTTGTATCAAGACAAATGTCGGATGTACATTGGTTCTAAAGGACCTGCGACATGTACCTGATTTGCGGATGAACTTGATCTCAAGAATTGCTTTAGACCGAGATGGATACGAGAACTATTTTGAAAATAAAAATTAGAGACTCACCAAGGGATCATTGGTGATTGAAAAGGGGTTGTTCATGGAACGCTATATAGGACAAATGCAAAAATATGCCAAGGTGAATTGAACACGGAATAAGATGATATTTCTGCAGATTTGTGGCACAAAAGAATGGGTCATATGAATGAGTAGGGATTTGAAGATTCTTGCCAGGAAACCACTCATATCTTATGCCAAAGATCATGTGTTTCAAGTTTTGCAGAAGTTTCATGCTCTGGTGGAAAGGGAGACAGGACAAAAGCTAAAGCGTCTCCGAAGTGACAATGGAGGTGAGTAGATGATCAAATCAACTCTAATAATTAAAAGGATAAGCGATCGCTGCAATATAATCCAGTCTAAAAGTTCGGAGTCGAATCCCATAGAGAACTACAGTTTAACTACAACTGTTCGCTATCACTAAGAAGGCAAGTTGAAACGATTTTCTAAATTATAAAGATTGAGATTTTTTTTTTAACTAATTAACTAACAAGTACTAGAAAACAGTAAAATTATCAACTAACGAGACAAAGGGTTGGAGACAAGATTAAGGAGGTCTAGAGTTATGATTTTCCCAATTATCGCAATCATTCTCCATATGTCTTCTATAATTTTGCCTATGTATTCTCTACCGTTCGTGAGTACTTTTGGTGTTGTATCTTTGTCTCGAGAAACTAACAAAATTTACTAGACGTATTCTCTTGAACTACGCTAGCTGGCACTAATTCACCGCTCACTATGATCGTACCAAGGTTTCGTTATCTCTAATCCCGCCTTTAAACCCTCCGTATTGATCTCTCACATACGTTAGGATTGATTTTGTTCAACAACTACCTAGATATATACTCTCTCTCGATCTGTACATGCTAAATAGGCAAAATCAATTGATGGCCATTCAATCAACAACAACAAACACGTAGTTGAACAAGTAGAGAAATCCAACGGCTAAATTATATAAAAACATAATAATAATTCATCATCTAAAAGGTTCCATCAAAACCCTAGATAACAAATTAGCTATTCATAATAGTACGCAAAACTACAATACTAGAATTTGTAACCAATAATGGAAATAGAGGAACGAAGAGGAGAAAACGTGAAGCTGAATCCTTCTCCTTCTTTCTCCTAGCGTGTTCTTGCCTCCCAAAAGTCTTCTCTCCTTCAAAAGTAGTGTCTCTCCCTCAAAATCAAGTTTTAGGATGTATTTATAATGATTAAGGTTTGTTTGGGCCGAAATTGCTTCTCCTAGTTCGGATTGGAAAAGTTCAATTTTTTTACCCCGATCCCGGTCTGGCGAAGTGACCCTTACTTCGCTGTCGGGACTTTCCTAATTTCTTCAGCTTCAGCTTCAGCTTCGGCCCCGGTCTGGCGAAGTGAGGGTCATTTTGATGTCCGGGACTTTTCTCTTTAGCTCTTTTCCACCAATTTTTCTCCCATCTGATTCTTTTCCGCGCAAGTTTATTCCTACACATAAGAAATACGTAATGAGCATATTTTCACTTCAAAAGCATGTGAACTCCCATAACTCACATAAGAAATAATATATAAACATACTAAAAAATATGCACTTTTCATCATTTGTCACCACCCCACACTTAAACTCTTGCTCGTCCTCGGATAACTTAAATAAAGCGCATAGGCAAAAAATACCTTTCAAAACATACTCAAGCATCACACCAATGATAATGGTTTATATCAATGCTTAAAATCCAACATATGCACTCTTCATACCTTTCTGTAAGTTTTAACTCATGCCAAGATCATTTAAAATATTCATGACTGTTTCTAACATTCTCGCCTAAAAAATTGACTCTAATACATTCCACACTATGACTCGCTCCTTGTGCCAACTCAAAAATCAAGATCTCTACCAATCCTTTGCAAATCAACAAACCACAAAGAAAATAGTCAACACACTCAAATATAAGTTCATGTATAGTCTAAGGACTTAAATATTGAAAGAATTCACTCGCTCACAAAGAAAATCCTATGCCACCCAAGTTCGCACCATAGACTTTCCCGCAATGTAAGTCTCTACTAATTTAAGCTCGCAAAGTCTAGGATCAAGTAGGACTTTATAGGTTGTAATGTAGTCTAAGGGGAGGGTAGGATATAGTTGAGAAAATAGTGACTAACCCTCCTAAGCACTTTAATAGACTACACTTCACTTTTAAGCACCTTCTTGTCATGATCACTTCATTGTCTTGCCATAAAACCATACACATTTAGGCCCTTCTTCATTAAGCACATCAAAATATAGATACTTACTAGCCCAGACAAAGATATGGAGGTGTTATTCATTTTTTTTCTTTTTTTTCACTCTCCTTAATTTGGTATTTCGGCTAGTACCCCTTTTTTTTTGTTTATACATAAGTGCACCTTGTTGGCCTTTCTATGGTTCCACTCAAACGCTGCACAATCTCTTTCTTTACTCTTCTAGCTACTTAAGTGCTTTTAGATGTAAAGGTTCAATAAGATTTAATTAAGAACAAAGGGGGTTCGGCTTGTAATGTGATTGCCAAAGAAAAGGTCTGCAGGCACAAAACGGGTGACTACTGATAACATTAGCACTAGTAGGCAAATGGGTTAAATGATCAATCAAAAGAAGCCTATATCACCTCCCAACGTACAAGACTTAATCATTTCGCTTTGAGTCAGACAAAGGGCAAGTTCTAGACTAGCAAGGATGGCACAGAGTACACTAAAATCTCACCTCACACAATGCACATGACTCACTCAGGATGGTTCAGACCCGATTCTTAAGTTAAAGCAACTAATACGGTCATCATAAAATTGGAACACATGAGAATTAATCACAAGAGTCAAAACATGAGCCTCAGTGTCAAAAGAAAGCCACACATATTTTTAAGGCATGTAATTACAAAGATCATGAAGAAAGTAGTTGGTTCAAATGCTCCACCTCTAAGCTCTGATATAAAACATGTCAACATACATAATACTCAAGTTCTTCCCATTCCATTATTAGTTCAAACAGAAGAAATAAAAACGAAAATCTTTTTTCTTATAGTTTTTCTTTGGATTTTAAACGCTCAAGAAAACTGTATAGAAAATCCATCATCGGAAAAAGTCCAATTTTTTTTTGAAAATTCTACCTACAAGAAAAAAACTACTAGCCGGTTCAAAGATTCATCCCTTGAAAAGAACCGTGGTCATAAGAAAAATTAAGAGGGATTATTTCTACCTAATTATTTTTAATTTTTTTTTGTTGAAATCATATAAAATAACACATCTAAACTAGCATAAGACTCCACCCAAACAATCTCTTCACCCCACACTTAACATTGTACATTGTCCCAATGCACACCCATAAATACAAAAGGGTAAAAGAAACTACCTGGTAGGCCGTAGGCCGAAGCACTAACTCATAGGATACTCAGACTTCTCCCAAACTTGATTCTCTGTGCGGGCACCCCACACTTTATTTTGACTATCTCACTTGCTTTTGCTTTCTTCAAATAGCATTGCTACGAGAAAAATAACACTACAAGAATAATAAATAAAAAAAGCAGTAAAGCTGGATTACCTCCCAACGAGCGCTTGATTTAACGTCGCGGCATGACGTGAATCACTTTCTGCCTCCACGTCGAACTTATGAATTGGACCCCAAGTTCTGCTTTCAGTTTTCGGTTATGCTCCAACGGTGGTGGAACAAATGTGATTGCCCCAAGAAAATAATGTAGCATTCTGCTCTTCTTAGCCTTTGCATGGGGTATGTCATCCTGACTTTCTGGCAAGAAGAATTCCAGAATGTAGGCACCTTATTCCTCATTTATTGACTCCTAAATTGGCTCGGATGACTCCATTTACATGTCATCATCCAAATATAATGTGTAAAAATGCTTGGAATGTGGACCAACGCGCTCAACTACACGAACCTTAGTATTGTCAACATCCTCAATACTACTGACACTAGAGTCAACTAAATACGTATCTTCAATGTCCTTGGTTGACTCCAGTATCTATTCTACAACATCAATATCTTAAAATTTTAGTTGGTTAGATTGTTGGTGTTCTACTCTGACCTACTCAATTAGAACCTCAATTCGGTATCTAATTCATGCAAAAGCCAAAGTAATAGACATGTGCCTAAGGAAAATATTTGGTCGAGAATTTCTTTGGTTTGGTATCCAACTTTGTTGAATTTCTTGGTTTGGTAGCCAACTTTGTTGAATTGTCAACATTAAAGAAAAAGAAAGAGTGAAGTTTCACAGACAAGATATAAGAAAATAGTGTGTGAGAAAAATAAAGAGTGCACGATATTGCAGTGAGATGGGAATATCAAAAGAAGTTTATTTCTTTTGAATGTTGTAGTGGTTTTTGGAGTATTTTTTCTTGGACCTACAAAGTGTAAATTTTTTTTCTATAGTGATATCAATTGCTCGTCCCATGACCGTGGTTTTCCCTTATTCAAAAGGATTTCCACGTAAAAATCTTAGTGTCGTCGTCACTCTTTTATTCTTGTTAATTACCGTATCCCGGTGTTACCTTATTATTCGGATGTTTGTTTTTGCTTTGTCACTCATTATATCATGGATTCTTAGAGAGGTTGTTGCTCCTCTAATGGAGAAAATCCCTTTTTGTTTTGTTCCAATTACTGTCGATGAATCCTTTTTTCTTTCTTTTTTCTAGAACTCTTTTGATTGCACTTGTTTATTGACATTTTTCCTTGAATTTTTGCTTTTCTCTTTCTCTCTGTTTTCGGTATGGTGGGACTTTCGGATATGCTTATTAGAACTCGTTTAAAAAGAGCATTAGCCAGTTATAAGAACTATGCTTGTGTGTGCTTGAGTTAAGTCTATATCTGTTTTTCCCTTTCAGCCAAGTTAGTAATTTTGAAATGCTATTGTAGCTCATAGTTATTTTCTTAGACCCAGTTTACAATACAGAATCAGGATGATTGATGGGAACCTTAATTTGATTTGTGTTGTAATTTTGCCTTTAAATTTTTACCCTTTCGGTTTCTCTTGCTTATTGAGCGTTATTGTATATGGGGTGGGAAGTATGCTACTTGTGATGTTGTTTTATATTGTATAGTTAGATTTTTTTTTAGCATTAATTATGTTTTGTTTTAGTAGTTAGTCGCATTTTCAGTATTTTTCGCTTTAGTTAGTTAAAAAAAATGAAAAAATTTAAGAAAATAGAAAAAACTCGGACTTTTCCCAACGATGGATCTGTTGGAAAATTTTCTTGAGGGATAAAGTCTGATTTAAAAACACCAAAAAGATTTTTATTTTTCTCTTAGGATAGGTAGGTAGTATCCCTTAGTTTTTCTTTGGGCACCGGTTCTTTTCCAAGGGTGTAGCTCGAACCAGGCACTTAAAATTATTTTTTTAAGTAGTTAGGAAGAAACTGAGTAACTTTGAGATACCCATTGACATGTTTGGTGCCGGCATATTAGGTTATGACATACATTCTGCTTTCCCTTGTATTTGGGTTGACATGTGATGCCTGAGTAAAAATAAATAGCCTATTTTGTGATACCTTAGCTCAGTTGTTTGACTTGTATGGTACATAGTGTGATATTGCTTAATTCTCTCAATTTTTTGTGCTTGCTTGACTTGAGAGTTGAATAAAACCGTTGTGATTGAGTCATGTGCAATGTGTGAGTGAGGTTTAGTGATTTTCTATGCTATCCTGTGTAGTCTAGAACTTGCCCTGTGTGTTAATCGAAGCGAAATTGTAGGTTATGCTAGTCTAGGAGATGACATAGACATTTTCTTGTTTGATCATGGATGCACTTGTCACATAAGAATTAAATTTTCTATTGTTAGCCCCTTTGAGCCTTTTGACCTTTTCTTTGGTGCCCACATTNAAAGATACACACCTCCAATTTTTATTAATTTGTGCTAGTGAAAATATAGAAGTGCTTAATTGAAAAAGGCTATGTTGAATATGAGTTGTGGCAAGGGAATTTGTTGAGAAGAATATGTGTTGATTTGTGAAGGTAGTGTATTAAAGTGCTTAGGAGGATTAGTCATTATTCCTAAATATATCCTACCCGTCTCTTAGCCTACATTACAACCTTAAAAGTCTTAATTGATCCTAGACTTGGCTAGCTTAAATTAGTGGAGATCTACACTGCGGGCAAGCTTATGGTACGACCACGGGATGCATATGAATTCTTTGTGAGAGCGAGTGAAATTGTGTTCGATTGTGTGATGTCCTTAAATTATGTTCAAAAAGCATATTTGAATGTGTGGACTAGTTATTTACACTCTTTTATTTGTAGTGAGGGCACATGATCTCATAAACGATTGGTAATGTTGTAAACTTTCTTGTTGGGTAGGTGCGTGAATAGCTTCAGTGTCACTTGGGAGAGCTCCCGTTGGTCGGGTATTTTGGAAACTGGCAAGTTGCCCCACTTGACGTTCCAAATTTCTCATTGTTACTGTTTGGTCCTGTTGATCAGCCATTATTTTCTAATTGAAAGCAAGTTGGTCGTTCATCATTCTCTTCATAATCTCCTCAAGGCTAGCTGATTGTTCAGCTTGAGGTGGTTTGTACTACTGTTGAGGTGCTGGAGCCCTGTAATGATTCTGAGTGCCTTGATTTCCACCCCAAGAGAAGTTTGGGTGATTTCTCCAGTTGAGGTTTTAAGTGTTCCCATATTGATTTGCTTGACCCCTATTCGCATTAGCCACAAAGCAGACAGACTCTGGATTAGCTGGGCACAAATCACTCGGGTGATCCTCTCCACAGACTTCACAAAATACCTGAATTTGTTGCACTGGTTGCACTGGCTGGGCCTGTTACAGTGGTTGAGACTGTTGCTTGTTAATGATCAGGGTCATCTGATTGACTTGGTTAGTCAATGTAGAGATCTAAGCTGACAATGCTGATACAACATCTAATTCAAGAACCCCTGGTGACTTTTGAACCACATTCCTTCCCATCTCACCTTGCCAGTCTAGATTGCTTTTGGAGAATTTATTCAATAATACAAATATTTCATTATAATTCTTCTCTAATACCTGAACTCCAGCTGCTGCATCTACCACAATTTTTGTTTGGGGATGGATCCCCTTAATGAAAGTATGAACTAACACTTCGTTTGTCTGATTGTGATGAGGACAATCTCTGAGTAGCCCCTTGAATCTTTCTCATGCTGAAAATAAAGATTCGCCTGCTTTCTGTTTAAAGGAGACTATCTCACTTCTGATCTTTGCAGTCTTTCCTGAAGGGAAGAACCTTGCCAAAAATTTTCTCGCCAAATCGTTCCATGTTGTAATGGAATTAGCTAGTTCTGCCTTTAGCCATCGCTTTGCTTCTCCCAACAGAGAGAGTGGAAAAAGCGTGAGCCTCACATAATTTGGCGTGACCCCGTTAGTGATATAAGTATCACTAATCTCCAGGAAGTTCAGAATGTGCTGTTGTGGATCCTCGTGTGGAAGACCCATAAACTGCCCGTTTGCATGAAGTAGCTGGATCATGCTTTGTTTTAGCTCAAAGTGCCCAGTGATTCTGGGCTTCACGATGATGGAGGTAACATTAGCAATACTGGGCATTGCTACCTCCTGAATAGCCATGTGTTGTTCCTCTGCCATGTTCACAGGAAATTGAATGAGGTCCTGAATATTGTTTGTATCCCTTGCTTCCCTCAACCTCCTGTGAAATGTTCTCTCAGGTTCGGGGTCAAAGCCGTCAAGACTGTCCTGGCTTCTGACCTTACGCATTCAATCGAAGTTCCTGAGATTAGAGTAGAGATCAAGTAACGTTAGACTAGATGAAATAAACAATTAAAGCACGAACTAGAAAGTAGTCTATATTCAAGTCTCCGGCAACGACGCCAAAAACTTGTTGGTCTCAAACGCACACGCAAGTATACGTGGTCGTACAAGTAATATAATTATAAATCGAATGTCGAACCCACCGAGACTTGTGTAAACTACTTACTAAATCACTATAATTGTTATTTAATCAAGCCAAAGTAAAAATCCAGGAATGTAACTATACTACGGTTCTACGAAATAACTAATTATCAAGTAACGGNATTGCATTCTAATTAGCTCTCCCTTTCATATAATTCACTCATGGTTGCTAATTAATCGATAAATGCTCTCATAGCCTTCTCACGAAGCACTACTCGCCTATTCTCAATAGATTAACGCCTATATTCCTATGAAATTAATTTATTAGAACGCACTAAGATTACGATATATAATTAAGCACGATGGCTAGGTCTATTCCTATCCTAACCATAAATCCGCTCCCTGAAGGGTTAAGATCGTGCTCTCTTCAATTCTTCTCTAATCTATACACGGCTTTCCCAAGCATATCATAGATAGTATATAGAACCTAACTGCTGGCCAAACAATTAAGCAATTAAACACAGAATTGAAAAAATAACCATATATTGAGTGAATTAAAATCAAGGCTAAGCTAATGTCGAATAACAATATTCATGGCTAAATCACAACTCAGAGCAATGGGTGTTTAGCCACTCATGCTTAAATCAAATAATTGCATAAGTGTTGAATTAATTGTAAATACTAGAAAAAGATGAAGAAAACTGAGAATCCTTTGCTCTCTAGCAATTTCGTGTGTATCTTCTCTCCAAAATGGCGTGAATTCCCTAAAAAATAAGCTTAGACTTGCTTTTATACGTGTTGGGTAGGTTTAGGGCCGAAATAACCGTGTCCCGGGTAAAATAGAAAAAATTTCCGTCATCGGTACCCTGACTAGCGCCGGGCGCTGCCCCAATTAAGTTTCTGCCTCCAGCACCACAGGTGGCGCCAAGCCCTGCCAGTGGCGCCCAAAATCACTTTTTGCCCGATTTTTGCGTTCTGACTCTAATTTCGAGCGTTTCGTCCCCAATTAATCCCGAATCATTTCTACACATAAAAACACTTTAAATTAATATAAATTATTATATTTAACATCTAAAACTCACGAAACAAAAGTAAAATATGAGAAGATATACATAGAAATATATACACTTTAAGCTAGATATCAGTTTTCCGTTATTCAAAAAGATTTTACACGTAAAAATTTTAGTGTCGTCGTCCTCTTTTATTCTTGTTAATTACCCTATTCCCGGTGTTACCTTATTATTCGGATGTTTGTTTTTGCTTTGTCACTCATTATATCATGGATTCTTAGAGAGGTTGCTGCTCCTCTAATGGAGAAAATCCCTTTTTGTTTTGTTCCAATTACTGTCGATGAATCCTTTTTCTTTCTTTTTTTCTAGAACTCTTTTGATTGCACTTGTTTATTGACATTTTTCCTTGAATTTTTGCTTTTCTCTTTCTCTCTGGTTTCGGTATGGTGGGACTTTTGGATATGCTTATTAGAACTCGTTTAAAAAGAGCATTAGCCAGTTATAAGAACTATGCTCGTGTGTGCTTGAGTTATGTCTATATCTGTTTTTCCCTTTCAGCCAAGTTAGTAATTTTGAAATGCTATTGTAGCTCATAGTTATTTTCTGAGACCCAGTTTACAATACAGAATCAGGATGATTGCTGGGAACCTTAATTTGATTTGTGTTGTAATTTTGCCTTTAAATTTTTACCCTTTCGGTTTCTCTTGCTTATTGAGCGTTATTTTCCTTACAAATGTTGTTTATTCTGCTTTTATTGTTCATGGAAGACTTTCGGGTGTTGTAATTAGGAATCTTGATTTATGAGTTTGGTAAAGCTCAAGTGCGCAACCCATAGGGGTTTGGGTGAATGACAAAGGTAATACATCTCGTGATGTATAGTAGGTGCATGTCACGAGCTTGAATCCTTTTGTAAACCAAGTTTGGTATTTAAGTGTGGAAGGGTAGATGGCTGGACTCATTATCAACAAGTTTCGAAGTTGAAAAATTGGATTTTTTGGTTAAAAGAAAAGCCCACATGCGCTGGATTTCACAGAATGCGAAACCTGCATGTCACGAGCTAGAATCCTTTTGTAAACCAAGTTTGGTATTTAAGTGTGGAAGGGTAGATGGTCGGACTCATTGTCTACAAGTTTCGAAGTTGAAAAACTGGATTTTTTGGTTAAAAGAAAAGCCCACATGCGCTGGATTTTACAGAATGCGAAACCTTGACGAGCTATATTTTTAGCACAAAGAGGAGTTGTGTCAGAGATAAGAACTCTGTTTTTGCGTGCTTGAGTTTACATTTATATCTATCTTTGCCTTTCAGCCTGAGTTAATGACTGTGAACTGTTTTCCATTGCTCATTGTTATTTTCTTGTAGACCAAATCTAGATGATGGTGCAGAACCTTAATTTTGATTTGGCTAAAATTTTGCTTTTATGGAGAGGGGCTGTTTACTCTTACAGGATAACTTTACATATCAATTATATTGCAGGGATTAATAGCTTTCACACAACTCCAAGCAGGGAGTGGTTTGGAACAGATGCTGTACTTCAAGTCAGCCTGGGGAACTTTCTCTTGTTCACAATTTTGGCAATCTTCATGATTGGTGTAAAGAGCCAGAAAGACCCACGTGATAGTATGCACCTATGTTGCGCGGACTCACCAAAATGTAGCCGCACCCGTGTTGTATCCTTAAAAAATGCACTACTTTTGGAGGATCCGACACGTATCCGGCCACATTTTCGGAGAGTCCGAGCAACATAGGTATGCACCATGGTGGTTGGATGATGAAAATTATTTGCTGGTGCATCTTGGTAATTATTTTTTCCTTCCAAATGGGATCATCAGCTTCTATGGTAAGCAATGTCATTCCTAAGGCATTTTTGTAGTTTCTTTGCTTTTATATTTATGTCCTTATAGAAATATAGCCAAAAAAGAAGAAAGTACCTAATAATTGTGTCCCTATGACCTATGAAATAAACCTTGAAGCTTGTCTTTATGGTTTGTGCATTGGTGGATTCTGGTCCCGGTGCTTTATTTATTTGATTTCGATGACAAATGCATCTGCTTTCTTGATATCTGCTCCAGTGCTTCATACATAATTAAAATTTTACTGTTGATATATTATCAACATTTCAGTTGGCACCAGTTCCTGACCATCTAGTTTCACGTTTAGATACTTTAGGTGACATGTGCATTGGGTGGATTCTGGTTCCAGTGCTTTATCCGTTTGATTTGGATGACAAATGCGCACGCGTTGTTGATTTCTGCTCCAGTGCTTCATAGATAATTGTACATACTCTTGAGATATTATCAAGTTTTCTGTTGGCACCAGTTCCTGACCATCTAAAGTTTCATGTTTAGATACTTTATTGACATGTTTTTGCCTTTTGCTGAGAGTCGAACCCTGGTCTCCCATGGTCTTCATTCCAGCTTCATCGATCGTTAGGCTGCACCCTTGGTTGCGAGTTTTTTCCTCCTCCTATTCCTCCTCCATATTGTAGAATCTTATTGTCATTCAAGGATCAGGCTCCATCGTACTCCCTTTTGCATTGTCTTAATCTCTTGCTTTAACCTGGAATATTAGTTCGGTTACTGTTAGCTCATTTTTACCCATGGAAGTATTATTATGCTTAAAGTATGGGCCTCAAGAAAGAAGGTTCAAGTCTTATGAACTAAGTTATGCATATTTAGGAAATTGATATTTGTGTTTTGAATATAATATATTTGTTAAGGTTGTTGCATATAGATTGTTCTGAGATCTTTTTATACCAATTTAGACTTCTCAGAAAGAGAAAAAAAGAACGTGGTTTAGGTGAGAAATGCAATTGTTATAGCTTCATATCAAAGTAGAAAAACGTTATCTTACCATAACGACAGAGATTCTAACATTCCCTGAATAATGTTTGATTGCTGGTACAATTTATGCTACTTAAATATCTTGGCAGTGTTGTCAGACTAGGCCCTATTTTGGGCTAGGCCTTTTTATGTGTTAATGCAGGTATCTTTAATTTGGGTTAGAAATTATGTTGACGCAGGCATCTAAAATTTTAGGTGTAATAAGGCGGTTAGCAGAACTAGTTCTTTTCTTTTGTGCTTGAAAACTACTTTTTCTGGTCTATACTTTATGTGCAATGAGTTATATGATACATAGTGCAGCATATCCATTCACAAGAATCTTTTTAAAGATACTATTTATATCATTGTTGAAAGAACAGCAAACTGTATTTTTTTCATCATGTTGGATTTTCATCTGGTTGTTTTTTATGTACAGAGACGATTTCGAATTTCTCCTTGTGCAAGTTGTACTCTTGTTGGACTTTGTGCATAGTTGGAATGACAAGTGGGTTGGATATGATGAGCAGTTCTGGTTAGTTAAATTGTATATGACATGTTAGTTTTGGTTATTCTCACCTTCTTCTTGAATCTAATGTCTCTCTATTCCTCTCTCTTTTCTCTCCTCCCTCTTGATTGTTTTTGTCGTTTGAAAATTCTGAAGGTACATCACACTGCTTGTCGCTTCACTCGTGTGTTACGTGGGGCTACCTTAGCCTTCAATGGACTTCTCTTCCCCTTTTTCACTCCATCTGGACATGAGTGTGGCTTTAACACTTTCTTTATAGTGATGACCCTTATATTCATCTTCATCTTCGCTGTTGTTACGCTGCATCCGTCGGTTAGGTTGCTACTGTACACCTTTTTTTGGGG
>ML337397.1:0-60807 GCA_005239505.1 Nicotiana paniculata | reverse complement strand
GGGGGGGGGGGGGGGGGAGTGCTGGACCATTTTTCCTTTTCGGTCTCTTATTAATTATGTGGCTTTATATACTTTTTTAATATTATATGTGCTTCTGTGAATTGTAGGATTTGCTTTTTTCCGGCCTTACACTGATTTACTGATTTCCATATTCTGCCTATCTACTATTTATTTTTATTGTGATCATGTCCTGTCTAGATTAGTGGATCTAAAGGTTCTATTGTCGGTTTATTGCAAATCCTGGAAGCTGGAAAGTTATGACAGCATATGCTGCATTCTGTCGTTCTTTGCTGCATGTGTCTCTCCATATTCGAATTTTCTGCATCTAGTGTTCAAGTTGTTTTGTCATGAAAATCTTTTTATCTCTCTTTTGAACATTAAACGGTTCTGAGTTTATTGGAATGCAAAATAGTTTCCCCGTGTGTTTTCTAGTGAAATGAAAGACTTATGGAATTCAAAACAAAATGGGGACTTGGGATGTAATTCGTTCTCAACCAAATTTATCGTAATCTATCCCGCAATTACTTTATGTGCAACTCAAGAAAAAATCAATCATGAAGGCCTTATCATTCTCTCGGGGGGAGAATACCTTTCAAAGAATTTTATTTTCTTATCTATGTCTCGGTATTGGTTAGAAAAAAGAATTGTTGACAGATGATAAATTAAGATGGTGTTTGGGAATATATCTCTATTAGAAAGAGTAAGGGTAATATTCACATATTAGTAGGTGCAAGTGATATGAATAGAAAGAAAAAATCTTCTAGAAGACAAAGACTTGCGCCCTTAAAGGTTGTGGGGGAAAATATCGTTTGAATATTCTAAACTCCGTAAGCAACTAACACCTTAAAACAATGTTATCAAGTGAACATATTAAGACATGCCAAACAAGGACGGAAACTAAACCGAACTATCTTCTTTGCTGGTAGTCAAGATCTGCTGTCTACAGGAGAAAGATGAAATATGATCTCTTGAAAGAGTGGGAGAACGAGGAAAGAAGTGCGAGAGCGACCTCTGGTTGTTCTTATTTCAGGATGAGGAATAGCTGGCATCTACATCCTTAGCTTCCTTTTTGAAACGCTGCAATGTTTCCTTGCAGCTCCCTCAAAAGACTTCTCTGTTTGTGTCACTTTTAAGTCGTACAAAAATCAGTGATCATGGAGTGCTGCATGGAAATCTCTTTTGTAAAGAGTTGCAAAATGGAATTTTTCGTCATTGATACTCAGATTTTTCCATTGAAATCCATGTATTATGATTATCACTAACTTTTAAATGACTAACATTTCGCGGTTTTTATTTTGGTCAATACACAAGTTGAACTACTGGTGGAGTCACCGGATCTGGATTTAGCCCAGGTTTGAAAACATTAGCAATATTACTTCCAAATTTCTTGATTCTTTACGCATGCTTTGGTGCTAAATTAATCAAAGTATAGCAGCGCTAGGCCTTCTTAGCATTGATATGTGGTGACGACCTGCTTATTTAGGAATTTTAGCTTGCTGCTCAATGACCTATGAAGACTAGGGATCTCTTACTCAATCATACTGAGATCAATTTTTTTATTGTTTGAATGTCATATTATAGGAGGTTTTCACTTAAGTTTCTTGTTCGTTGGCGTCTAACTTTTCTCGATGCACATATATGAAGCTATCAATAGACTGGAGAAATTCTTTTCTCAAAGATAAAACTTTTATCGTTTCTGCATATGCAGGTGAATGGAAGCATTTTTCCAGCATAAGTTTTATCTTTGTACTGTACCTACCTGTGCTACAGTGCACTTGCCAATGAGCCTAGGGATTATGAATGCTATGGTCTACATCACTCCAAAGCTGTTTCTACTGGTACACTAACGGGTGGACTGCTAACAACAGTACTCTCTGTTGTCTATTCTGCTGTTCGTGCTGGATCTTATACAACTCTGCTTTCTCCTCCAAGCTCACGACGTGCAGGTTAGGTTCCATAATTCTGGACTGCTACTCTGTTTAAAGACTTTATGGTTATTTTATTCACACTTGGTAAAATCGTGCCCTTTCGTTCCTCTAAATTTTGTCTGCCAGACCTTAAGGAGTTATTAAAATGTGGTTCACAGCACATCGGCTTCCATTTGATAACTCTCTAGGTGAACCATTTGAGTGTGTTTAGTTTATACCGAGGTTTCCCATTTCATTGTCCATTCCAGTGTGATTCTATTTCCTGGTTGTTCGTTACTTGTTGTAGACTTCATTTTGCTAGCAATCTCTCTTGCTAAGTGATTTTACTTGGACCTGTTCTACTGGTTTAGTAATCAATCAATCTGAAGTAATATAATAGGAGTATAAGTTAATTGTCTAGGCTTAGCAGTTGTACTTTGAACTTGATTACGCAGAGCCGTTGTCTCTTTCAACTCATATTGTTGCTAGTTCTCTGTTACGCTTTCCACTGTTGTGCTGCATCTTATTTTCCTCAGCTGATAAAAACACTTGGTGCTATTATTACCATAGATATCTACAGAGATTGACCGTAATATATACAGATGATTTCTAATACAATGGTTATTTTTTCGGTTGAAGGTGCTGGGAACCTTTGCTACCATTGGACAAGGCTGATCAGGAGGGAGAAAAAGAGAAAGCGAAGCCAGTGACATACTCCTAGTCATTCTTCCACATTATCTTTTCTCTTGCTAGTATGTATTCGGCGATGCTTTTGACAGGTTGGTCAACCTCTGTGGGAAGGAGTGGGAAATTGGTTGATGTAGGATGGCCATCCGTTTGAGTCAGAATTGTAACTTGGTGGTGGTGCTTTATATATCTGGTCTCAAAGTGGCTCCAATTCTCTTTCCGGATAGGGAGTTCTAAGTAATGAATATGATAAGTTGGTATAGGAGTTAGGAGGCAACTGGATGGATGCTTTGCATATCTCTCTGCCTTTTCAGTCACTGAATAAAATTACTGCGGTTTAAGTGACTGGAACTGGGCTTTCATTTAATTTAACCAGAGATTACGTAGTTCTGAATCAAAACTGTCTTGATATGCAGTCTTAATATTGAATCTTTTTCAAAACTAACTCAATTCTTCTTGATCAATGATTCAATGTTGCTCAATTTAATATTTTGCTGTTATGGCGGGATACTTTAACTAACATAGTTCCTTCGTTGCTCTGAATTATTTCAAGATCATTCTCTTATATCAGTATGGGTCAAAATCAGATTGAGGATAGAGTCGTGCAGAAAAGGACGTGAAGAGCGACTCACAAACCATTACGAGTGGCGTGGTCGTGGTCGACCAGTAACTGTATGAACCGAACATCCCAGAGGCCAGTTGTGGTCGAGGTCGAGTAGTTTAGTTAGGAATAATAACTAGTTATGCACTGGTATCTTTAGAAGGAATATTCCGCTGAATATTCTCTCTGATTGTACTTTAGGGTTTGTTGGGAATATCCCATATAAAGATAAGGAAAGAAGGGGGAAAAGGGCAAGTAATATTCCATATGATAAGAACATTTGTAAAAGGATAAGCTCTCAGAGAAAATACAAAGAACTACTTTTAGCAGAGATTCAACCTTTCTGTGAATTATTATATTGTCATTTCCATCAGATCCAAGAAAATGCACAATATTCTCTCATACTCGTGTCATTCATCATTGTCAGAGGAAGGAATCGTTCACCCTCCTCAATAAAGGGTGAATCTTTCCCTCTATTTATATTTATTGTCATTTAATGTTATTTAATGCTTGATCTTTTTACATACTATTACATCCGATCACATTTATTGTCAACATTTTAATTTGACTATGTTATTGTTCGTGTCATCCATCTCAGATCTGGAATTACTAGCTCTAACTAGGATTGACCCTTCTTAATAACTTATTAATTAGTTTAACCAAGGACTATTATTTTTTGGTGAAACAATTTGGCGCCATATGTGGAAATTTCCTAGTCAAAGTTTTAGTTTCTCTAGATCTAACAAAAAAACACAACACAAAATCTTGTCTTTTCGCGCGTGCATAGTCTAACATGGTAGGTAATGAAGAGGAAAGAATGAAAGCAGTGGTCGGCCTTACTGCCAACCTCCTAACACCATCAATGAGGTCACTTGAACAGACGAGGAGAACGTGACACCAAGCGATTCCCCCAGGCGGAGTGGTTCACCCCTCGCTCACGGCAGAGTCACAACCTCACATGGAAAAGGGGTCTCTACGTCCACAACGGAAGAGGCACCACCAACAGTGAAAAAGCTATTAGAAGTGTGGTTAACCAGCACGCTGACTAGTATACTCGACAAACCCGCCCAAAGGACGAGTAGGGAAGATGCGAGAGTTTGCGTCACACCAACGACAGATGAGCAGCATAACCCTCCTCCAGTAACATGTATCACTCACAACGTTAATGATGCGGGTAATGACACCCTCATAACCATTTTGAGGAAGATGAAGGAGATGGAGAACGAGAACAAAATGCTCCGCAACCAAATGAAAGAGCACCAAGAAAGGGTGGACAAAATACCGGGCGCCCCAAAGCTTTTACCAAAACGGGACACTGGGCGGTTCATGGAGCAACCATACAGTGACGAGGCTGCACCACACGCCATACTGAAAACCTTCAAAATGCCTCCATATTTGAACATATATGACGGTACGACGGACCCTGGGGATCATGTGACCCACTATGTCACTGCAGTGAAAGGTAACGACCTCGCCAAAGAACAAGTGCCATCCATGTTGCTGAAAAAGTTTGGTGAAACCCTAACCGGGGGAGCACTGACTTAGTACTCACAGTTACCTGCACGTTCCATAGAAACATTCGAGGAGATGGCTGACAAGTTCGTCACAGCCCATGCCGGGTCTAAGAAAGCAGAGGCGAGGGTAAACGACATATTCTCCATTAAACAGTCACCCGACGAAGGACTCAGAGACTTCCTCGCCCGATTCAACCGTGTGAGAATGATTCTTCCAAATGTATCGGAGGGGATAGCGGTAGCATCTTTCCAAAATGGGCTAAACAGGAGTGGTTCGTGGCGACCAGAAAGTTGTTAAGCCGACTAATGAAATACCCCCAACCACTTGGGACGATATACACAACGGTTGTGCCGAGGTAAGAGCTGACGAGGACGACCTCAACGGACCAATCCAACTGTTGACCTCGGTCCAAATGGAGTCGAGGAAGGACCGCATAAACGATAAAAGAAGATACCATGCAGGCCCGCGCCCCAACTGTGAAAGGAACCAATCATATATCAGAATTGTTGTCATACCATCCCCCCGTCATGGCGACGGTCCATCCAGGCCACAGACAGGGACTCACCAAAAGGAAAGAGGTATGCCTCCAGTACTATCTGCTCACAATTTTTGTGTTTCTCCTTCAGAAATAGTCTACGCCCTGGAGAAGCTCGGTCCAAAGATGAAATGACCGCAAAAGATGAAGTTTGACCCAAACACCAAAAAGTCAAGTGCCCTCTACGAATTCCACCAGGAATGGGGTCACAAGACCGAAGAATGCATCGCTTTAAGGCAAGAGGTCGTGAACATGCTCCACCAAGGGAATTTGAAAGAACTGATGAGAGACCGAGGAAGGGAAAACTTCGCTCGAGGACGCAAACAACATCAGGGTCCACCGAAGCCACCCTCCCCAGCCCGTACCAGCCAAAGGATCATCGGAGGAGGCGATGACGCATCGATCAACAACGTGAAGTTCAAAACCACCCATAAGCTGAAACGATCAATCACTCATGAACGGTATGACAACCTCAAAGAAAGTATCATCTTCGACAAGTCGGATACGCACGGTTTGACCTTTCCTCACTATGACGCTCTTGTTATTACTTTACGCATTTCAGATACTGATGTAAAATGCGTTATGGTCGACGACGGAAGCGGAGCGTGCATTATCCACCCTCGAGTTCTCGCACAAATGAGGATCGAAGATAGGATAGTGCCACACTGCATCACGCTAACAAGTTTTGACAATGCATTTGAGCGGACGTCCGGAGAAATCACGCTACCCGTTTTGGTCGGTGGTGTTACTTTGGAAACAATGTTCCATATTATGGATCAAGACATGGTGTACAACGCCATCAGAGACGACCTTGGATACACTCCATGAGGGCCATCCCCTCCAGCTTATATCAAGTCTTCAAGTTTCCCACCCCATGGGGAGTATTCAGCATCCGTGGCGAGCAGCGTACGGGCCAAGAATGCTACCGCATCGCCCAAGACTGCACGTACACCCAACAATTGAGGGACAAAGGCGAAGATGCATAGCAATTAACGAGATCGAGGTCAGGTGATGGCAAAGGGAAAAATGTCATCAAGGACCCCGAAATCGTTGAGGCTACAGGATCAACTGTGGAAGACCTCGAACCCGTGCAACTCGATAAAGACGACCACAACAAAAAGGCCTATATTGGCCACAAACTCCAAGAACCAGGTAAATTTCATCAATTCTTAGCTAACAATGCATATTTGTTTTCTTTTTCCCATGCAGATATTCCGGACATCCCAAAGGATATAGCGACACATAAATTGAACGTTGACCCATTCTACCCCCCAGTACGACAAGTTAGAAGAAAATTTAATGTTGCAATAAATGATACTGTCTGCGAGGAGGTGGAAAAATTGCTTGAAAATGGCTCTATCAGAGAGTCAATATATCCCCAATGGGTCGCCAACGTGGTCATGGTAAAAAAGAAGAACGGGAAATGGCGGATGTGCGTAGACTTCACAGATCTGAACAGAACATGCACGAAAGGCTCATTCCCATTTCCCCATATTGACCAACTCATCGATGCAACGACCGTGCACGATCTATTAAGTTTCCTAGATGCCTATTCGGGTTATAATAAGATTCTCATGGAGGAAGAAGATCAGAAAAAAAACACATTCATCACCCACTAGGGGACGTACTACTACAGGGTTATGCCGTTCAGGTTGAAAAAATGCAGGGGCGACATATCAGAGGCTGGTGACTAAAATGTTTAGAGATCAACTCGGTAAAATCATGGAAGTATACATAGACAACATGTTGGTCAAGTCGAAGAGAAAGGAAGATCACATCGACCACTTGAGGGAAGACTTCGACATACTTAGGCGGTACGACATGAAATTGAACCCCGAGAAATGCGCCTTCGGTGTAACCTCAGGAAAGTTCCTCGGCTTCTTAGTATAGAAACGAGGCATTGAGGTCAACCGCAACCAAATCAAGGCTATATATGGAATACCAGAGAACTTGACTAGCAAGAAGTAGGTGCAAAAATTGACCAGCCGTATAGCCGCTCTATCAAGGTTCATCTCACAATCCTCTAACAGGTGACACAAAATTTTCGGTGTGCTCAAAAAAGATAATGGACTCCAATACTCCGAGTGCGTCGATTCCTTGAAGGAACTAAAAGCATACCTATCCTCACCCTCACTGCTTGCCAAGCCGGAACCTGGGGAAGTTCTCCTTATCTACCTGGCCGTATCCGATGTTGCGGTAAGTGCGGTCCTGGTCCGAGAAAATAAAGGGTTAAAATTGGCACTCAAGTACCGAGCACGACGAGTCCTACGATGCGACTCACAACTCGTCGTCAATCAAGTCACAAGGACTTTCTAAATCAAGTAACAAAGGCAGCAGAAATACCAAGCCGAGATCTGTAAACTGTTACCCAAGTTCGACGAATGACAGCTCAACCAAATACTTCGAGCGCAGAACATCGAAGTGGACAGCCTCACCAAATTGGCGGCAGCCACTAAAAGCATAACCGGAGAAGGAAACGTGGTCACTCTCCTCCACTCATCGATTGATCAAATCGAGGTACGCACTATAAACCTAACTTGGGACTAGCGCAATCTCATTGTCACATATCTGCAGGACGACGTGCTTCCTAACGACAAAAAAAAAGGCCAAAAAGCTTCGAACGCAGGAGACCAGGTATAGCGTGATCAACAACGACCTATACAAAAGAACGTATGGCGCCCCCTAGAAAAATGCTTAGGACCAAACCAGACACGACGCATTCTAGAAGAAGTCCACGAAGGTCACTACGGAGCTCATACCGGTAACAGGGCCCTAGTAAAATGCATCATACGACCAGGATACTACTGGCCCACAATGAAAAAGGAGGCCACCGACTTCATTAAAAATGCGAACTGTGCCAAAGATACGCCCCCATGATCCACCAAACGGGCGAACATCTCCACTCGGTCGCCTCGCCCTGGCCCTTCATCAAATTGGGAATGGACATTGTCGAATCTCTCCCAGCAGGAAGAGGTAACATACAATTCCGTTTAGTTAAATTAACTATTTTTCTAAGTGGGTGGAAGCAGGTGAGTTCGCTCATATACATGAGCAAGAAGTGATCGCCTTTATATGGAGGAACATTGTATGTTGCTTCAGCATCCCCAAAGAGACCAGCTGTGACAACGAACCTCAATTCATGGGAAAGAAAATCACCGAGTTCTTCGAAAAATGACACATCGAAAGAATACTCTCCATGCCATATCATCCCGCCGGCAACGGACCAGCGGAATCCTCCATCAAGTCAATACTGAATATCATGAAGAAGAAGCTCGAGAACACCAAAGGACTGTAGCCAGAGTTGCTGCCGGAAGTGATATGGGCATACCACACAACTCCAAAAATAAGAACAGGAGAAACACCGTACTCATTAGTCTATGGGACTGACACAGTGATACCAATCGAGGTCGGAGAACCAAGTCTAAGGTATTCACAAGAGAGTGGGCCGAGTAATGGCGAAAGCAGAAGGCAAGACCTCGATGAAGTTGAAGAACAGAGAGACATGGATTACGTAAGAATGGTATCCCAGAAACAACAGGCAGAGCAGTATTATAACAAAAAAGCCAAGGTCAGACCGATCAAAGTCGGGGACTATGTACTCAAAGCCAAAACACAGGCAAGCAAGGATCCATGAGAAGGAAAACTGGGGACCAATTGGGACGGCCCGTACAAAATTACGGCGGTGGTAAGCAAAGGGTCGTTCCAACTAGAAACAATGGAAGGAAAATTACTACCAAACAATTGGAACGTCGCCCACCTCAAATACTTCAACTTCTAAGGAAAGATGTTCTCCTAACCGTACTCTTTTTCCCTCACCTAAGTTTTGTCCCAATTGGGTTTTCTAGAGGAGGTTTTTAACGAGGCGGCGGAGAGGGCATCTCGAAGTTAAGTACAAATTCATCGCTCGACCCCTCAAATACTTCTCCAGGTCGACCAATGAAGGGACTAGATAGGTTGAGACTAGAATACCAGTCCGAAAAACAAAAAAATGTAAATTTCTCCAATGTATAGATATGCAAGCAAAATATGCAAACACACGATGTTCGCCTGTATCCGCCAAGTTTAAACACTACACCAATCCAGGAACACACATTCGACCTTGTTCGAATTAATTACGAGTAACATTAGACCTCGCTCAAATTGACTCACATTCGACCTCGTTCTAATTAATTACGAGTAACGTTCTACCTCGCTCGAATTAACTCATATTTGACCTTGTTCGAATTAATTACGAGTAACATTCAACCTTGCTCAAATTAACTCACATTCGACCTCGTTCGAATTAATTACGAGTAACATTCGACCTCACTCGAATTGACTCACTTTCGACCTCGTTCGAATTAATTATGAATAGTATTCAACCTCGCTCGAACTAACTCACATTCGAACTCACCCGAATTAACTCACATTCGAACTCGCCCGAATTAACTCACATTCGACATCGGTCGAATTAACCTACATTCGACCTCGTTCTAATTAATTACGAGTAACATTCGACCCCGAATTAACTCACATTCGACCTCATTCGAATTCATTACGAGTAACATTCGACCTCACTCGAATTAACTCACATTCGACCTCGCTCGAATCAACTCACATTCGACCTCGCTAAAATCAACTCACATTCGACCTCGCTCAAATTAACTCACATTCGACCTTGCTGATAAGTAGGGATTTTGACCGCTTATTTGCTCTCTTTTACTTGTATTTTACTCGAAAATGCTTAAAGGTATCCCGAGAAGAGAGGAGGTGACACTCAAGTGGGTGGCCTTGTGAGGTCAAAGAGAAGAGAGATGTGGGAGGACAGATTTGTCAGTGTGAGTGCCTTCAACAGGTTCAGAGAATTGTGGTCCCAGAGATCGCTCACACTTGAGCGACAGTTCATGATGAAGGAATTCAACATTCACAATCCAAATGTCTTTAGATAGTTCAAGGAGCGAAAAAGATGGAAATGGTTCACCCAAAGTTTCCTCGATGCAAATAAGCACTTGGTCAAAGAATTTTATGCTAATATGGATCACATAAAGAAGGGTATCAAGGTGACAAAGGTGCGGAATCTGAAAATCTGGTTCAACTCATATGCTTTGAACTCATATGTGGGATTTGAAGAAGTGGAGGCAGTCGAATATTTGGAAAAGATGGCTTTGTGCGAGACTTCTCGGCCGTGGTTAGCAGAAATTCTGGAAGCTCGAGGGCCACCACCTCCGTGGATCATAGTAGTGGTCCCCATAATTTGGGCCACCCTAAATTTTGAGGCCAAAGGGTGGCAAACATTTGTATGTAGCCGAATTGAGCCGTGTTTGAATGAGAACAACCTGCCCCTTCCCCGGGCAGTCCTGGTGGCTTCAATTATGGCTGAGTATCTGATAAATGTGGGTGCCATCATGTCCACCAACATTACTTTAGCTGTCCAGAAGGAGGAGAGATCATATCCCTAACCCAACTTCCTCACTGAATACTTCAATGATCAAAAGGTGGAGTCGAGGCTGTGTGATACAACAGTAAAGGCCAAGAAGCCTTTCTCATGGTACCGCCTTCAAGATGCTGACAACCCGAAGTTCAAGGGTAAGACAACTACTTCCACTGGCCAGTCTGAAGAGCCAATGGTAGTAGTTACTGATTCATCTACTGAGCCTTCCACAACTGTCATGCCTTCTACAGCAGCCATGCCACCACCTTCTTCATCCAGGCCATCAACTCCTTTATCAGTACAACTTCTTTCACTTATCCATAGACTACGCTGCGAGTCTCCTAGACATTGGCGAGTCTCAAAAACTGGATGTAGGCTGCTACTTCAAAGCTGACTAACATATCCAATGTTGTTGTAGTATAGTTCTCTGCCCCAGCAGCCCCACAGGTACCTCCATCAGTGGAGGAAACTTTGAAGAAGATTCTGGACAACTAGAAGATCATTATGGAGACTCTGCTGGCACATGGGGAGGACATTAAAGAGTTGGGGAAGCAAACAAAGAAGATGTGGAAGTCTCAGGCGTCGAAGAAGTCAGTGGAGAAGTTGAGCCAGGAGGTTGCCAAGATTGCATCTGCCGAAAATCTACCATTGGACCTACTTAGGAAGACACCAACCCCAGCATCACAGGCAGCACCAGAGGCATCTGAGGCAGCAGCCGGCCAGTTCGAGGAGCCGGATGCTACTGCCCACACCGCTGAGGAGGTGATCCAGATGCTCAGCAACCCGGTTGTCCCTCAGCCAGGTGATGATGAGATACAACTTGAGAAGATTGAGGGTTCTGGAGATGCTATGAAGACTGAGGGTGATGGAGATCCCATACAGACTGAGACTACTTAGGGAGGTCTCTTAATTCTCTACCTTTCCTTGTCCTTATTTTTGTTAGGCATTGGTGACAATGCTTATTTTCCATTTGGGGGGTGGTCTATTTAGATGATTGATTGAGACATTGATTTTGGCCTATAATAACTCTGATACTATTTTTTCTTTTATCTTTATTTTCTCTTTGGTATGCGTATATTCTGATTCTTCCCTTTTGTTTGATGTATATATTTAGTTTCCCTTATGTACATATTCATTTTTCTTCGGTTTTTATATTGTTTTATCTTACTTTCTGTAGTTTATTTCGTAGCTTCCGTAGTTTGACGTTCTTAGTAGTATAACTTCTTATTTACTTTAGTAGTTTCTTTTGGATTTGCTAGCTTATTTTTATGTTTTGAGTGATCAATAAGCCTTTGGTTTTCTTAATGCCACGGTTCTTTCCAAAGGTGTATTTTGTGTGAACCGAGTGGCTCTTCCCAACGATGGATGGTGTGACAACCTTCTTAAGGGATTGAGTCCGTTTTTTTTCTTGTCTAGGAAAAAATAGTAGTAATGAATCAAGGGGTCAAGATGTTTCACTTGGTACCAACACACTTAACTATGCGCTTATGGTTAAAAACAAGTTTTTGTAAAGAAATAGCTCTAGTTAGTGACCTTGTGAATCTTGTGTTGACTTAGGCAATTATCATATGGTTTAGTTGAACCGTAGAGATTTTCAATCTTGAATGCGGTTGTTGTGAGCCCTCGACTTCTTTCTCTTTTACAATCCGGTTGTGTGAGAAGTGAGGTATTTTGTTACCAGTCCAAGTACCCGTGCGAATGGTCTAGAACTTGCCCTGAATGTGTTTCTAGGAGCAATTCTAAGTTAGCTTGCCTTGGGAAGTGATTGTAGGCTCTCCTTGGAACTTTTTGAAACCTTCCATGGCCCACCAATGATATCATCCTTAGTAAACCCTTTTGAGCCTAAAGCCTTTTTATTCAATAACCACATTAAAAGCCTTTAACCATTTTATAGTGACTCTCTCTTGGCACCCGACTTTTATTTAGCACTCATGTGATGCAAATGGTAAGAACATAAGTTTGGGGGAGAGACGAGGAAATTAAAGATGGTCTCAAGGAACAAAAAGACAAAAGAAGGAAAAATAGGAAAAGTCAAAGAAAAAGAAAGGAAGAACAAAGAAAAACACAAAAAGAAAGTGAATAATGTGAAAGGGTTGAATAGATGCAAAAGAAAGAAGAAGTGAGAAGCATGGAGAAAGCAAAGAAGAAGATCGTGAATAGCATGACAAAGAAAGAGTGATGTCAGGTCTCTCTAATCCCCCTAAGGGAAAAGAAAATGACTCAAAGAGTCGGCAAAGTATGATCCAACAATAGAATGAGTGCTAAAGAAAAGATGAACCGATTCCAATTCGATATTACCCTCCTTAATCCAAAAGCCTTCATTACATGCTGAAAACGCCCTACGTGATTTCAAGTCGAGCAAGCTTATATTAGTGGTGATCTACATGAGGGGAAAGTATATGGTGCTTAGAGCCGGGCTTGTGACATTCTTTTGAGAGTGATAGCGAGTCTTCCTCGAGTCATTGTTTTGAATTCTTCATTCGTGACCGAGATGAGCTTCCAGAGAGTATAGGAGGAGGATTTTGGGATCCACAATGACTTGCAAGAAAATGCGAGCTTCCTTGATGAATAAAGTCAATCCTTGATGCTCAAGTGTCACATTAGATCCATTTGTGCTTCAATTTTCAAATCATAGGCTTGTTAATGATTCATGAGCGTGTGGGTAATTGTTGGTCCCAATTGATTTGTGTTTTGACTCAACTTAGGCAAGCTAAGATATCCTTTTTTTTCTAATGGAGGTGAGAATTGCCTTAATTTCTTGAGGACAAGCAAAAGCTTGCGTTTGGGGGAGTTGATAAGTAGGGATTTTGACCGCTTATTTGCTCTCTTTTACTTGTGTTTTAGCTCGAAAATGCTTAACGGTATCCCCGAGAACTAAGGGAATGAGCTTTCTTGCAGGAATAATGGGAAACGAGCCAAAAAAGAGAAAATCAACTCAAAAATGAGTCAAAGTTGGACAAGGACAAAAATAGGGCAAAAGTGCTTAGAGTGTGGACCGCACAATACTGTATGCGATCGCAAACAACGAAGGATCCTTGTCAAAGTTGCTTCAAAGTATGCGGACCGTATAATTTTGGTGCAGCCGCAGAAGAGAGATTCAGAGAGTTGGGATTTTGAGCAATTGAAGGTATGCGGACAGCACCATTATTTTGCGGCTGCAAGAGCAAAAGTGCGGCGACATTCACTAATATGCGGACCGTAGAGGAGTAGATTAAGAGAACCTTGAATTGAAGATGTGCGGACCGCATGAATATTTTGCGGCCGCAGAAGCCAGTGTGCAGTGCGGTCGCACTCACAAATGTGCGGCTCGTAGAGTCAAGCCCAGATCCCAGTTCAAGCCAAGTGAGCGGCCACGCTCAAAAATATGCGGTCCGCACATTTTGATAAAGTGCGTCCGCATCCAAATTTTGTGCGACCGCAGAAGGCTCAGTTGACCAGTTAAGCTTAGAGTAGTGTGGACCGCACTCAGAATTATGCGGCCGCATAACCTCCGCAGGGGCATTTTTGTTAGATATTTTCAGCTTAGTATAACTAGGACTTTTCATCATTTTTAGGTTAAGTTTTGTTTTATAAGAGCACCTGAGCCGTTTTTCTTTACTGCTTTAAGTAATTTTGTACTAGATTTGTCTCCAAACATAATATTTTCACCTATAATTAATTATTATGTATTTTAGCTTTATTTCTTCTTTAATTTATGCTTTTCTCATGAGTAACTAAATTTCTAGCTAGGGTTGTGACCCGACCTTAGTGTGGGTATTCAATGGGTATTTGAATTAGGGCTTGTTTGTGATTGGGTTAGTGATATTTAGCCTAGTTCTTTCTTGAACTCAAGAATTAATAGTTTCAAACATTGATTCATGCCTAATTGACTTAGTCTTTACTTGAGAAAGAGAGACTAAGTCTAGGAAAACTTGGCTAACAAAAAATTAGGGTGAACTCAAGAAATTGATAACCCCAATTAAAGGGTTGAATCTAGAGATAGTAAGAACCGACTTGAGCTATTATCACTTGTATTGTGCAATACCCATTTGGACTCGAGAAATCCAAATTGGGCAAAATCACTCAAACTACCGACATATATAGAGTGAGTATCCGAGTGTGATTGCTATATTACAAACCCGACCAATCAAACTTGCTCTAGAGTTTACAGCCCATTAGGTAACCACCTAGGTGGAAGTCACGACCCTAGATCCTTTTATCATTTGAAAAACAACTCAAAACCAAAAATATTGTCTCTTAGTTTTATACTTGCATACAATAGAACAAAGTAGAAATAGAACACCAATCAATTGTAGAAGTGTAATTTGGGTCAAAACATACATTCACGCTAAATGTATACCTAATCCCTATTCTAATTCACTGTGGATTCGATCCCGACCTTCGTTGGGTTTATTATTGCATCGATCGCATCACTACTTAATTGTGGCATTGGTTTGGACGAGATTACTCGCTCGAATTAACCTATATTCGACCTCATTCGAATTAATTGCAAGTCACATTCGATCTCGTCTGAATTACTTCGTTCAAATTAGTAAAGAGTTATATTCAACCGCCCGAATTCAGCTCATACTCAACCTAACTTGAGTTTGATTTACAAGTTAACTTTGTTTGAATTAATTACGTCGACATGAGACTTCACCCAGATTCAATCAAATATATACTCCACCATTTTCAAGCTAGCACATACGACACAGTTCTTCTAATTGAAGCAATCAGTCGAAGAAAACGTTTAAAGAAAAACAAAAGATTCAATAACATACATCAAGAGTTATGTTCATTCCATTCCAAAAAGTATCTTACAAAGGGACAGAAAGATGCCCACAAAAAAAAAAGAATAAAAAAAAAATCCAAGTACTACTCTCTGTCATCTCCACCTTCGTCACTGATTCCCTCTCCACCATCTGGGTACTCGTAGTCGTACCAAGCATCCTGCTCGATCCCGTCCAGTTCATCCTCGCCACTATTTGCCCTCAGTGTAGCAGGATCGAAACCACATGCAACTCGAGCTTTACGTGCCTTAGCACGAGCACCCTCAAACTCAACTTCAGTAACTCTCTTTGCCACTATTAAGTCCTTGAAAATGTCCAATTGGGCCTCGGCATGGATCCATTTCTTGTACGAATCCTGCAGCACGTCGGGAAAGGTGGAAGTGTGAGAGGAATATGGTCGAGCTAACCACCGGTGCACTCTCGGCCTCAAGAGCATCGACTTTATCGTTCAAATTGGAAACCTCTCCTTCAAGTCTGCCAATCCGCTCATCGAGCCTGGCCTCCCTAAGCGCGGTCGCCTCAGCCTCACTCGCCTGTTCAGACCGAAGGACACAAATGGCTTCCTCCATCGCCGCCACTCTCGACAAAGCTGCCTTCGGGGCCTCCTCGACGTGGCCCAGTTCCTCCGTCGTTTCAACTAACTCGTTGGTCAAGTCGTTAAACTGGGTCGAACTTTGCTCAAGTTCAGCCCGCAGAGACGCCACCTGAGTCTGAAGATCCGCACATTCTGCCGCAACCCCCTTGCTCACCTCGAGCTCTTCCTCCTTGTTCCTGAGCGTCCCCTCGAGCTCGCTGCATTTGTGGATGACCCTCATGAGCTCTTCGTCTTTCTGTTTTTTGGATGACCCTCACGAGCTCTTCATCTTTCTATTTCAGCTCGTCCGTAAGAGATTGGAAGTTGCAATCTGTGCTGATTCGAAGGCATAGCTCTCGATGTTTGAAGCGATAATCACGGTACATAGACTCCATTCTTTTGAAGATATCCCTCCTCCTCTCTTCCCGAAGGGCACACTCAATCTCCAAAATGAGGGTCTAACAAAGAGGAAACAGGAGAAAAAAGTTAGTGAAAATAAAGGAGAAAAAGAGAAGATGCAGAGAGCAGCAATTGGAATACTTACCCGCAGGGCCATTCTTGATATGCCCAACGATAAGGTGTTGTCGTCTAACGTCTGTAATGTCCTCTCCTCGGCACGGGAACAGGGCGGACCCAAGTCAGGTACTACGCTCTCCGTGCGCTTCAACAAGTCTAGTTTGAGGGGGATAATTATGCTGCGAGTGTTCCCCTCTGTCCTTACCTCCACCCGAGTAAACCCTTTGTTATACATCTGAACCTCCTCAGGGTCGATGTCAGAACCAGATTCATAACCATCTGTAGCTACATTTTTTCCCCTTACCTCGGTAGAAGAAGGGATGCCGGTGTGCCCCGACAGTGACAGATCTCTTGCCCTGGAATGACCTCAACCGCCTCAGCTTGTTCTCCTCTTTTCACAACGGCGTCAGGCGAGGCAACAATTATAATATTTTTCGAAGGAGACAGAATCTCGGTGTCTAAGGACATGCCACCCTCGGACGGAGTCGTCGCTTGGTTGGGATCACCCCCTGTTAACCCTTCGGATCCTGCCAACTCGCTGCCAAACTCTTTCCTCCGCCTCTTTAACGGATCTATTTCCTCCTCGCTCGACGATGACTCGTTTACCAAGTATAGAACGGGGAAGTCGCAGTACCCGCTGATGGATCCACTGTTCAGCGGCTAGGTCCACGTGGGGCTGTGGTCTGGGAAGGAGCCACAGTTTGAGTAGGCTCATCTACGGCCGCAACAAGCAACGACCCCATAGAAGCACCTGACTGCAAAAGGCGGGGGTAGGAGCTTTCTTTTTCGTTGAAGCCCTCCGAACTGGTACCAAAGAAATTCAAATTGAATAGAAGAAGGAAAAAGAAAACGATGTCAACACAGAATCAACGAAGGGCCAAATCGAAGACTCACCGGTCACAGAAGGCCTATGACCAAACTTCTTATGGGATAACGACCACTCACGAATCCCCACCGTGCAGGGCAAAATCTGGCTCACCCAGTCCTGAATATCAGCGATCAACGTAGAAGGCTCCCTTTCGGCCGAACGAAAGAAGAGGAAGAGCAGTTAGGTCATCAACAAAGCAAGACAAGACGAGAAATCAGTTAATAGAGATACTTACGAGCAAATTTCTGAAAGTAGGGGGGAGGTGAATTGACTATTTTTAAATTTAATCTTTATAAATTGACTAGTTTAATAAGTATTCGACTAGTTATGATAACACGATAATAAAGCAGCAGATTATGAAAGCAGAAGTAAATTGCAGGAATTAAAGACACCGAAATTTATACTGATTCGGATTCAATGTGAATCCTAGTCCAGTCCCCTTGGGTTTCAAGGGAGTTCTATTTTAGTGAATATGATTCTAGAGTACACAATGAGTGGTATAGATTACACTGATGGCTCAGTTTCTATGATACTTGTTTCTCTTTGATACAATTCCTCACAGTGTTTTTCTCTCTTTCTTCTCTAACTTGTTACACATCAGATCTAGAATAACTACAATGTTTGTTTGCAGTAGAACAAAGAGAGGGTATTTGGTTTGATCAAAGTATATGTGCTAAGGTATAAGAGCGGGTTTAAATACTTTGAGAGATATTTGATTTCTGGAGAGATTTTCCAACCCAAGAGATTTGATCCTTGGAAAGAGATTGATTATTTCCAAGAATAAGGTTATTCAGCAAGGGCTATGTCCGATGAGAGGCTTTAATGACTTCCTTTGATAGCGCCGGATATCCTTCCTAGAAGCATTGTCTTTCCGGATTTAGCCTGCTTAATTTATTTACTTGAAAGATCTTCGATATTCTTGATTAATTGATTCCTTAAATCTAGTCTCAATTAATTTCGTCACTCTCATTTATTTCTTCAATGTTGGATGCATTCCTTGATATTCTCTGATTGTTTCCTTCAATATCGAATGTTTTCCATGAGTTCCTGCACACAAATCAAATATATTATTTTCATGATTAAAATCAAATCTAACAATCTCCCCCTTTTTGATGATGACAAAATAATACTCCCCTCAGTGAGAGACTCTGGTAGTCGACTTCTTCTACAGGATCCATGACTCCCTCTCAAAAAGTGTTGTAGTTGTCTTCTTCTTCATGACTCCCACTCAAGATATGCCGCGAGCTACTACCCGTTAGTCGACTTTTTCTACATGAATTCCCTTGTATTTTACAGTTGTACCTGTATAATACATATATCCTTTCTCCCCCTTTTTGACATCAAAACAAAGAGGGAATACAAACCAAAATATAATTTGTAGCAGAATATGTTTGCAGAGTTATAGTCAGGCAAACAATAAAACAAAACAAAAAAAAACAAAAGTATCATCCATCGACTAGTCATCTAGTCCAAAAACATCACAGCAGAACAAAAAATAATTGTCTTAGACTTCCATATTAGCGACGCAGAAAATATGTAAGAGTATTGCAGATCGTCTCCTTCATTTGATCAAAGCTAGCAGAGGCTGAAATACTCATTTCATCAAGCCTTCCATGAACCTCCTTGATTGCCTTGACAACCTTTTTCCTTACCCTGAGAACTGCAACTCTTATCTTGGACACATCAGACATCGTCTCCTTGCAGATGGCATGGATGTCTCCAACAGTGGACTGAGTGGGAGAGAGAAGATCCTTGATCTCAGATAGTTGATTGACAATGGCACTAAGCTTTTCAGCAAGGTCAGGATCACTGTGGCTAGGATGCGAAGCAGAAGGTTTGGATTTTGAATCGGTTTGAGCAGGCTTGACTTCTCCCTCTTGTCTCTTAACCCATGAGCCCTTCACACACATATATCCCATACTTGCAAACCCTCTATAATTATAAGATTTTAAAATAGAGATAGAGGGATATTCAAAGATGAAAATATTGTGGGCTTCCAGAATGTGAGTAATGGCCATGCCATAGGGTAGACTAGTGGGATCATCAGCACTCTCAATCATAAAATTGATGACCCAAGAGGACAACCTGATTTTGAGCTTAGTCACAAGGCAATAGACCAAAAAGGTGTCTCTTAGAGAGAAGGTGGAGAAGGAGCCAGTACGAGGGGGCAGAGTGGTTGAAACAATGTGGGCTAGAACACGAGTTTTGAAACTCACATCAGTAGGACCTAATTGGTTAGGGAGGGTTTAAGAAGGACACTTCGCGATACACTTTTTAGCTTGATCAAAAGAGATTTCAAAATCATCGGGCTAGGAGTTTTTGAAGAGCATAGGGAAACCAGAACACTTGCACTGAAAAATTGAATCGAACGTGGAACAATCAAGAAAAATACTCTTTCCTAGCACTAAAGACTCCAACTTATCAGTCTTACTAGAGCGAAGATTTGCATAGAACATTCTCACCAGGGGTTGATAGACTTTAGGCGGTAGAACAGAAAAGAACTTTGACCATCCTTGATAAAAGAAGAGATCTTTTACCTTACAATTTAGAGTTTCCATGTCATCAAGGTTGACTACTCTCCCATTATCAATAGGCTTGTCTTTCAAGGCGATGAAAAAAATACCTATTTGGAAAAGCCCAGAATTTTAGGTCTGACTCTAGGGTACAAGAAAGATTGATTTTTGACTTCTTCATAGTGAATAAAACAGGGGTTTCTTCCATAGGTCGTTTACCTAAATCTTTTTCTCCTAAGGCGTGAGAATGATCGGACAAATCAGCCTGAGAAGAGGCAAAACCTTTAGAATGATCAGACCCTAGGTCTACTTGTTTTGGGGGCTGAGAGGAGGGTTTTTCTCTAGAGCGAGTGCTTTTCCTAGTAGAGGCAGAGGGATTTTTTTGGATGTTTGGCCATTGAAGATGGTTTTTGTTTGAGAGGGTTTCTAAGAAGGGTTTCTAGGTGAAGAGGATGATGGAGATTGAAAGGAGGTTTAGGCATTTTAAAAAAGGATTTCTGATGGTTGAGTGCAGAAAAGGAAAGAGTGTCAGTTGATTAGACGCGATGATTGGTTTTCCTTTTTTTGAACTCTGTAACTGATGTGAAAAGAGAGGAAAATAGAGGAAAATCGGAGGCGCAATTAATGATTATGAAAGAAATAAAACATTAGGCATACATAGAAAATTAATAGGACATTGGTCCTAACATTTACGATTAATGCAAATAATGCCAAGTAATTCTCTTAAAGAGCAAAATCTTTCTTCTAATAAAGGCTTGGTAAAAATATCCGCTAATTGATCAGTAGTTCCAACAAAAGATAGTTCTATGTTTCCCTTAAGAACATAATCTCTAATGAAATGGTGCTTGATATCTATATGTTTTTCTCTCGAATAATGCATAGGATTTTTTGAGAGACAAATAATACTAGAGTTATCCCAGAAAATTTGTATAAGTTTAAAAGATAAATCATAGTCACCAAGTTGATAAGACATCCGAAGTAATTGTGCACAACATTGTCCAATAGCAATGTATTCATCCTCAGTCGTGGATAATGCAACTGATCCTTGTTTTTTACTGTTCCAAGATATCAATGATTTGCTAAGTAATTGGCATGTTCCACTTGTGCTTTTTCTGTCTTCCTTATCACCTGCAAGATCAACATCTGAAAAACCTTCTAATTTAAAAGTGTTAGAAAGAGGATACCATATTCCATGAGAGGCAGTTCCAATAAGATATCGAATAATTCTTTTTACTGCCGTCAGATGAGATTCTTTAAGAGCTGGCTGGAACCTGGCACATTTACACACAATAAACATAATATCTGGTCGACTAGCAGTTAAGTACAAAAGAGAGCCAATCATTCCTCGATACTTAGTTTCATCAACAGGATTTCCATGTTCATCTTTATTAAGACTTGTTGAGGGACTCATAGGAGTGCTAATGGCTTTGGCATTTTCCATACCAAACTTTTGAATCACTTCCTTGGTGTACTTCGTTTGACATATGAATGTTCCTTCTTCAGGTTGTTGAATTTGGAGTCCAAGAAAGAATTGTTTACCTTGAAAACAGTTATTAACAATTATACTTGATATTGTGATTCTAAAAATATGTGGTTTATCTTAATACTAGTTATTAGATAGGAAGTGCTAAGTGTGAGCTAGAAAAGTAAGATATGCAAATCAATGTTGTCACAGAGCTGGGCCTCGAGCTGGATGGAACAGGGGGGCCTCGAGGTCTAGCTAGGGAAGTTAATAATGAGAAATCGATGAAGAAATAAGTATATTAGGGGCCTGGGGGATAGCCTTTTATTTCTAATGATGGGCAATAAATGAAGAACAATTAATGAAGACAATAAATAAAGAGCAATGAATCTATAGAGTAATTGTTGAGCACGTTTTACAAGAAAAGCAGAGAATGTTCTATTGTATTGAATATTCATGTGTGTTACAAATGACAGGGGTCCCCTCTATATAGGAGGATGAATCCCAACATAGTACATGTCTAATTATGGCAAGCAAATGCTATTGGTACAACTGTATAATGGCTCAATACAGACTTGTACTATTCATGCAGACCTGGTCAGCTTTAACCACGTGTCCTTTGGAATTTTCCGCCTTTCCATGACGATCATCGATTCATACTGCTCCGAGGTTGACCACAGTGAACATCTGATATGCTCCCTCGAGGGTTGTACCTCGGGGTCAAACTTCAAATTCCGCTACGAGCTTCTCGAGACCAGGCGTGGAGTGCCACAGTGGTCTCAAAATTGGACTCCTCGATTTTGGACGTATACAGATAGTCCTCGTGTTTCTTATAATGAAATTATAAGAAGTGATCCTGAATTCTTGCCTCTTCGATATCCTCATTGTGACGTCATCCACGTGAGATCATTAAATGACGCGGCAGAAAGGTTGTACAGAGGTCTTACAGGTTCGATGTTGCCTCGTCGAGGGATTACTAGATTGAAGTTGCCTCATTGAGGTCTTATGAGTTCGAGTCTTTGATGACTCGATGAGCTGGCTGTTGGTCCCCGAGTGTTTGAGAGTTTTTAAGCCCTGAAAGTAATTAAACTTCTTTGCGGCATGAAGTGTTTTGATGAGCACAGAGGATTCTTCGATTACTTGATATGTGTGTACATGTTCGGAGGTTCGATTATTCTACATGGACACGGTTCATTTGATCGTTTGGCCCAATACAACATTCTCCTATCGAGTACTTCTTAGGCATAACTTGATTCCTTCGAAAAGATATCCTCCGAGGGGATGCCCCCCAGTATTCGAGGTTGATTGAAAAGAAGCCTTGAATACTTGTTAAGTTTTCCTTAGGTAGCATATATGTGTCACCTCGTTAAAAACCTTGCCGGTAAAACCCGTTTGGGATAAAATCCGATCTAAGGGAAAAAGAGTACAATGCATGCTTTAAAACTCAAGGTCTTCGAACTGGAAGGTACTTCGATTCCTCTTGACCAAACACCTGCGACGAGTTAGTATAAAATAAAACAAAAAGGGATAAGGTTATACCTTAGCGATGATAGCGCTTGGGTATTAATATGTTCCAGTTGATTGGCAGTCGTTTGCCTTCCACGACGTTAGGTTTGAAGGGCCTTTTTCCTATTACTTTCGAGGATGTGGTACGACCCTTTATTCGTTCATTCGGGTTTCGAGCGTTGAAAGTGATTTTCCTCAGGACTAAGTCCCTGACTCCGAAGTAGCGGAGGCTTGAGCCCTCGTGGCCTTGATTTTATCGAGATTGTTCTCGATTCTTCTGCCCGACACCATGAAACTTGAGAACTTATCCGAATCGACACCAGGTGTCGTGATTTATGTTATATGTTTTGGGGATGTCGAACACTACCTGAAAAGGAGTCAAATGGTCCTCTGTAGGGACTTAACTAGCATTCCATCAACGTAAAATTCCATAGGTTTACCTATTTGGTGCTCGAATAGCTCATAATCTAGGCGTTTTTATGTGGCTTTCGCGTTCTTTAGCCCGAAAGGCATTACATTGTAAGAATATGAACCATACTTCGTGATGGACGAAGTTATTTTTTGGTCCTCCAGGTTTATTCGAATTTGATTTTACCTGGGGTGAGCATCGAGAAAGGCGATGATCTCAATGGCAGGCCATGGCATCGAAGCGATCAATGTTGGGCAATGGGAATGGGTCTTTTGAGAAAATTTTGTTACCTCATTTCCGAATGCATGCTTTACCCGTCCCCTCTGACTGATGCTTGTTGAAGCTCTTCAACTGTTGACTTCGTCACCCTTGAACAACTTCCCACCGATCACCCGTTCCTCGGGTTCAACCTCTGGTGCAGACTGCGGTTGCTAATTGGCTACCTGCTTGTCTTTAGGCTTCTCCGAGGTGGAAGGGGTCGGTTCTGGTGCCATGTCATGTACAACAAACATCTCCTTTGTTGCACGATGCTATCTATACACCATTTTTACACCGTCCTTTGTTGGGAACTTCATCATTTGATGAAGATTTGATTGCACCGCTCTCATACTATGAATCCATGGCCTCCCGAGTAGGGCATTGTATCTCATATCACCTTCAATGACATGGAACTTGGTATCTTGAATCGTACCGGCCACGTTGACTGGGAGGATGATTTCCCCCTTCGTTGTCTCACTTTCCATTTGAATCCATTCAGGACTCGAGAGGCGGGCACGATTTGGTCGAGCAGCCTGAGCTGCTCCACAACCCTCGACCTGACTATGTTGTCCTAGCTACCTGGATCCACGAGCACACATTTAATTTGAAACTTATTTAAAAGGAAAAAAATTACCAGTGCGTCATTATGAGGTTGGGATAGGGCCTCGATGTCTTCCTTGCCGAATACGAGGGTATCCTCGGGTATATAGTCCCGAGTCCGCCTTTCCCTCATGATGGATACTTTTGTTCGCTTGAACATGGGACCTTATGGGATGTCGACCCCTCCGATGATCATGTGAATGATATGTTGTGGCTCCTTTGGTTCATTTTTTCTGTTGGCATCTCTTTCTCGATTGTGATTTTTGGCCCGGTCGCTGAGGAACTCTCGAATGTGACCTTCATTGAACAATCGGGCTACCTCTTCTCGAAGCTGTCTACAGTCCTCGGTCCTATGCCCATGAGTGCAATGGTATTTACACATTAAGTTGGGGTTCCTTTGGGAAGGATTGGATTGTATGGGCTTGGGCCACCTGGTGTCTCCGATCTTGCCTATGGCCGACACGATGCCTGAAGGGTCGACGATGAAGTTGTACTTGGTCAATTGAGGTGCGTCATCCACTGGCCCCGAATGCCTATTGAACCCTGCTTTGTTCATGAGTCCCCGGGAGCTTTGGCCCTGGTCCATTATTTGATCATTTCGAGGTATATTACGCCTTGAAACGTTTCTTCGGTCTTCGACATACGGTTGATACCTTTCCTTGTTCGGCCTCAGCTCCCTTCCCGCATTCCTTGGTTCTTTTGCTAAAATCCTGCTTGGATATACTGAACCCGAGGGGGATCCCAACTGGTCGTCCTCAACCCTAGTTTTGGATTGATACCTGTTGTGGACGTCCACCCTAGTTACGGCGGCATACTCGATCAAATTTTGCTTCAGCTGTTTCGAAGCTATCGAGCTTCGATCGTTCAAGCCCTGAGTGAAGGCCTACACTGCCCAGTCATCAGAGACTGGTGGTAATTCCATTCGCTCCATCTGAAAGCGACATACGAACTCCCTTAACATCTCGTTCTCCCGTTGTTTAATTTTGAAGACGTCGGACTTTCTTGTAGCAACCTTGATGGCACCAGCATGTGCCTTCACAAAAGAGTCTGCCAACATGGCAAAGGAATATATCGAGTTTGGGGGTAGGTTATGATACCGCATCATGGCCCCCTTCGACAGTGTTTCTCCAAATTTTTTTAATAAGACCGACTCAATCTCGTCATCCTTTAAGTCGTTCCCTTTTATACCACAAGTGTAAGTGGTAATATGCTCATTGGGATCCGTTGTCCCACTGTACTTCGGGATATCGGGCATCCTGAACTTCTTCGGAATGGGCTTTAGAGCCGCATTCGATGGAAATGGTTTTTGCACGAACTTTTTCGAATCTACTCCTTTCAAAATCGGAGGTGCACCCGAGATCTAATCGAACCTCGAGTTATAGGTTTCTACTTTTTTGTTATTAGTTTCTATCATCTTTTCTCCCGATTCAATTCTTTTGGCAAGGTCCTTGAGCATATTCATAATAGCGGGGTCTGCTGCTGACCCATTATTGCTTGATCTTTCTGGTACCTGCTCGAATCGAGGAGCTATTTTTGGTGCTGCTATGCTTGGAGTTTTTTGCTGGCTCTGTAGCTGAGCAATAGCCACTTACTGTGCTTGTAACATCTCAAAAATGACCTGTAGGCTAATTTCTCTTTCTTCTCGAGCTGGAGCTTTCTGCGCTTCGTGTTGGTCCCCTTCGCACACACTTCCGTCAGTATCAGAGCCTACATCGATATGCACAGCATTGTGAGAGGCCACATTGACGAGGAGTGGTGCTGGTAATACCCCAGGATTTTGTGGTAGTACACCAGTGATTGGGGCCACTAAACTGTTTTCTCCATGGGCCTTAAGGCCATTGCACTTATGTGCATTCACTGAGTTAGACATTTTTTACCTGAAATCAAAGATTTTTGGACAAGGAAAAGTGTGAACAATAACTTGTGTTTTCAGAAAACCAGCACTAAAACAATCACTATTATTTTAGCCCCACGGTGGGCTCTAAACTGTTTACCTTGAAAATGGTATTAATAATTATACTTGATTTTGTGGTTCTAAAAATATGTGGTTTATCTTAATACTAGTTATTTTATAGGAAGTGCTAAGTGTGAGCTAGAAAAGTAAGATATGCGAACGAATGTTGTCACAGAGCTGGGCCTCGAGCTGGATGGAACAGGGGGGCCTCGAGGTCTAGCTAGGGCAGTTAATAATGAGCAATCGATGCAGAAACAATGATATTAGGGGCCTCGAAGATAGCCTTTTACGTCTAATGATGGGCAATAAATGAAGAAAAAATAATGAAGACAATAAATAAATAAAGAGCAATAAATCTATAGAGTAATTGTTGAGCACGTTTTTGCAAGAAAAGCAGAGAATGTTCTATTGTATTGAATATTCATGTGTGTTACAAAATGACAGGGTCGCCTCTATATAGGAGGGGGAATCCCAACATAGTACATGTATAATTATGTCAAGGAAATGCTATTGGTACAACTGTATAATGGCTCAGTACGAACTTGTACTATTCTTGCAGACCTGGTCATCTTTAACCATGTGTTCTTGGGAATTTTCCGCCTTTCCATGACGATCATCGATTCATATTGTTCCGAGGTTGACCACAGTGAACCTCCTATATGCTCCCTCAAAGGGTGTACCTCGGGTTCAAACTTCAGATTCCGCTACGAGCTTCTCGAGGCCGGGCGTGGAGTGCCACAGTGGTCTCAAAATCAGACTACCCGATTTTGTCCGTATACAAGAATGTTAATTCTCCCATCATACTCATTTCGAACTCTCTTTGCATAAGATCAGAAAATTCCTTGCATAGAAGAGGATTAGTACTACCAAAAATAATATCATCAACGTAAACTTGAATAATGAGATTACCTTCTAATGACCTTTTGATAAACAGAGTAGTATCTACTTTACCTCTTGTAAATCCATTATCAATGATAAATGAGCTGAGCCTTTCGTACCATGCTCGTGGAGCTTGTGTTAATCCATATAGCGTTTTGGTCAATTTATACACGTGATAGGGAAACTTTGAATCTTTAAATCCAGGAGGTTGTTTCACATATACCTCTTCTTCGATGAAACCATTTAGAAAAGCACTTTTAATGTCCATCTGGAATAGCCTGAATCTTTTAAAAGATGCATATGCAAGAATAATTCTTATAGATTCCAGTCGCGCTACTAGGGCGAAGGTTTCGTCATATTCGACTCCTTCTTGTTGAGAGTATCCTTGAGCGACTAGTCTAGCTTTGTTTCTAACAAAATTTTCCATCCTCATTTAGCTTGTTTCTGAAAACCCATTTTGTTCCTATAACAGATGCGTTTGCTGGTTTGGGCATCAGTTTCCACACTTGATTTTTGTCGAATTGATCTAGTTCTTCCTGCATTGCTTGCAACCAGCTTGAATCTTTCAGAGGCTTCTTCTATTTTCTTAGGCTCAATCTGGGAAATCAAGGCTATGTTTGCTTTCTTCTTGAGAGCTCCTCTTGTCTTCATTCCTTCGCTTGGATCCCCTATGATGAATTTTTTAGGGTACTCTGGCTCACTTCTACATCATTTGGATGAACTACAGGAGTGGTCGACTCTTTTGACTGTGTTGGTTGACTATTGCAGATCTCATTTGTAGACCCTTCCATATTATCAAGTTTATTAGTCGACTCGTGAGGTTTGCTTGACTCCTGAGTTTGTTGCATTTGCTCATTATCACCTGCAGTGAATTCTTTCTCGGCCCGAGTGTTATTCTCATAAAAAACAACATGTACTGATTCTTCTACACACAAAGTACGTTTATTATAAACTCTAAAAGATCTATTGTTCAATGAATAACCCAAAAAAATACCTTCATCACTTCTTGATCAAATTTTCCAAGATTGTCCTTGCCGTTGTTATGAATAAAACACTTACTTCCGAAGGGATGAAAATAACTTACATTGGGTCGTTTACCTTTCCACAGTTCATATGGAGTTTTCTTCAGGATGGGTCTTACGAGGCATCGATTTAGAATGTGACATGTTGTACTTACTCCTTCTGCCCAAAAGTGATTTGGCAGTGAATGTTCTAGTAGCATGGTTCTGGCCATATCCTGTAGGATCCTGTTTTTCCGTTCGACTACTCCACTTTGTTGAGGTGACCTTGGAGCAGAGAAGTTGTGAGTATATCCTTGATCATTGCAGAAATCTTCAAATGCTCGGCTTTCAAATTCTCCTCCGTGATCACTTTTAACAGTGGTAATAAGATACCCTTTTTCTCTTTCAACCTTTTTATAGAAAATCTCGACATTTTTCAAGGCTTCATCCTTGTGAGATAGAAAAATTACCCAAGTAAAACGTGAGTAATCATAAATAATAACAAAAGCATATCTCTTACCTCCAATACTAGCAGTTCTAGTAGGCCCAAATAAATCCATATGAAGTAACTGTAAAGGCTTTGAAGTAGATACAATATCTTTTCTTTTGAAAGAATTTCTAGTTTTCTTACCAAGTTGACATGCATCACACAATGATTTCTAGAAAAAATTAGTTTGGGCAAACCAATAACTAATTCACGCTTGGAAAGTTTTTCTATCAAATGCATGCTTGCGTGACCAAGTTTCTTATGCCATAACCAAGGATCGTCAAAAATTGAAGTTAAGCAAATATGACCATCTATATTTTCAAAACCATCAAGAATATAGACATTTCCATACCTTTTACCTGGGAGAATTATTTTACATGTTTCGTCCTTAATAGCGCAACCTGCTTTCTTAAACTTTACCTCATATCCTGAGTCACATAGTTGACTTATACTCAGAAGATTGTAGTTAAGCCCATCCACGAGATAAACTTCATTGATATCACAGTTGTTGTTGAAAGGAACTGTTCCGGTACCGACTATCTTCCCTTTTGAATCATCACCAAATTTGACATTTCCTCTATCAATTTTTGTAACTTCCTTAAACAGATTCTTGTCACCTGTCATATGACTGGAACACGCACTATCCAAATACCATTTTCCTTTGCGACTTCTTCTGTGGTGTTCCTGCAAAACATGATTATTACTTCTTCTTAGGTACCCAAGCTTGCTTGGGTCCTTTTTGGTTAGCATTACTAGATTCAGGATTGTTTTTGGGTCTCCAAATCCATCCTGACACATTTGATTTACGAAAACGACAAAAGGAATACTCATGTCCACTTTTATTACAGTAGTGACACTTGGGGCTTGATCCACTTTTGGAGTTCCATTTGTATCAATACTAGTGGACTTTGTTCTGGCTGGTCTTCCTCCAGTTGACTTGTAAGTCGCCTGGCTGGATTTTGTAGAACTGTGACTGGTGGATTTGCATGCTGTTAAGTTGCACTAGTAATCCATCATACTAATCCATCATACTCATCCTGAAGTTTCCAATCTCTTACTTCTCTATTGAGGATTTTCATTTCATCTAATAGTTTTTGAGACTCTTTCAAAATAAGGTCAAGAATATCCTGCGATTCATTACATCTTTCACAATTGTAAGGTCTTACCTCGCTTGTTTCACCTCTTGCCATGAAACAATTTTCATTTTCGCCTTTTCTATCATCATCTGAGATGTCCTCGTCTGTCCAGCATCCAGAGAGATTGTTCATGTCATTTTCTATGATTTTCATAAAGCATAGGTTGGCTATTTATTCATGTTCTGAACTGTCTTCATCAATCCGGCTTTCGAATGATTTGTTCTTATTAAACCCTCGAGAGACTTTTTTTTTAAGTTCAGGACATTCAGCTTGAACATGCCCAAATCTTCCACATTCGTAGCATTTGTCATCATTTTTGTCTTGTTCACTGTATTACCTGGTTCATCTGGATGGGAACCTGCCCTTTTTGGTATTTCTGTATCTTCTCATTAGTCCATCCATGTTTCTTGGCAGCATGGCAATTTTTTCTTTAAGAGCTTCAGGGTCATCATCAATGTCCCTTTCTGTTCTATTAGATGTAGCTTTGAATGCCACAATTTTCTTCTTCTATTCTTGATTTGTTTTCTTGAGATGAGTTTTCTCGAAAGCTATGAGTTCTCCTCGAAGCTCATCAGATGACATTTTGTTCAGATCTTGTGATTCGAGGGTGACCAATTTTGTCTGCCAAGTGGTGGGCAGACTTCTCAGAATTTTTCTAACTTGATCACCATTTGAATATGGGTTGCCAAAGGCTTTTAGATCTCTTATCATTTTGCTAAATCTGTCAAACATTTCTTCAATAGATTCTCCTTCCTTCATCTGGAAAAGTTCGTAGTCATGAACCAACATATTGATATAAGTTTCCTTCACCTTGCTTGTACCTTCATAAGTAACTTCAAGTTTATCCCACATCTCCTTGGCTGTTTCACAACTGGAGATCTTCTCATATTCTTCGCCACTTATAGAATTGTAAAGCAGATTCCTTGGTTTGGCATTAACTTGCACAATCGCCATTTGTTCTTCAGTGTATTCATCAATATCTTCAGGATCAACAGGCAGCAGGCGGTAGTGGTTAGTTTCCCTTTTTGATGACTCTCTATACTTTAACATCATAGGATTTTGCGTATATTTCCATTCACACTTTCCAGTGGGAGAAATGTTGACCATTGAAGTATGGTTGCCTCACTTGTGATGAGCCTTCCTGGAAGAGTGCTCCAACAATAACTTGGTTTGGCATGATATTTTCTCACAAGTTGTTAAGCAAAGTAAATAAGATGTGAGCATTGCTATGATACCAATTGAAAGTACGGGGGAGGGGGGGGGGTGAATTGACTATTTTTAATTTTAATCTTTATAACTTGACTAGTTTTATAAGTAGTAAACTAGTTATGATAACAAGATAATAAAGCAGCAGATTATGAAAGCAGAAGTAAATTGCAGGAATTAAAGACACCGAAATTTTATACTGATTCGGATTCAATGTGAATCCTAGTCAAGTTCCCTTGGGTTGCAAGGGAATTCTCTTTCAGTGAATATAATTCTCGAGTACACAATGAGTTGTGTAGATTACACCGATGGCTCGGTTTCTATGACGCTCGTTTCTCTTTGATACAATGCCTCACCAGTGTTTTTCTCTCTTTCTTCTCAAACTTGTTACACAACAGATCTAGAAGAACTACAATGTTTGTTTGCAATAAAATAAGGAGAGGGTATTTGGTTTGATCAAAGTATATGTGCTAAGGTACAGAAGCGGGTTTAAATACTTTGAGAGAGACTTGATTTCTGAAGAGATTTGCCAACCCAAGAGATTTGATCCTTGGAAAGAGATTGATTCTTTCCAAGAATAAGGTTATTCAGCAACGACTATGTTCGATGATAGGCTTTAATGACTTCCTTTGATAGCACCGGATATCCTTCCTAGAATCATGGTCTTTCTGGATTTAGCCTGCTTGATTTATTTACTTGAAAGACCTTCGATATTCTTGATTGATTGATTCCTTCAATCTAGCCTCAATTAATTTCGTCACTCTCATTGATTCCTTCAATCTTGGATGCATTCCTTGATCTTCTCTGATTGATTCCTTCAACCTCGAATGTGTTCCATGAGTTCCTACACATAAATCAAATATATTATTTTCATCATCAAAATCAAATCTAACAAGTTCCACACTTCAGGGAATCCGCTAGGTTCGTCACCACGTGCTCAGTTTTAACATAGAAGAAGTGGAAATTGAAACGGCGGTTGGCCCTGTCATCCATCTTCACGACCAGTCCTTTGGTCTCACGATGGAGAAGATGCAACAATGCACCTCTGAGGAAATTCAGTGCGAAGAGGTGTAGCAGGTGACGAATCGAAACTCCGGCGGTTGGCCAGCTCAACGTACTTCGTCATCATTAGAAAGAGTTTGTATATGTACAGAAAAAGCTGGGCCGGGCAGGCCTTGTAATATCGGCAGAATTCCTCCGCCAGCAAAAGAAGAGGAAGAGAGTAGCCCAACCGGAATGGGTACGCGTAGAAGGTGCAATACCCAGGACAGTGGACTTGAACTACGTCATTACCAGTCGGGACCAGAGGAAGGAATCCTTCACCCTCTTCAATATTGGGTGAATCTTCCCCTCTATTTACATTTAGCCATTTAATATTATTTAATGCTTGATCTTTTTACATACTATTATATCCGGTCACATTTATTGTCAACATTTTCATTCAAGTATATTATTGTTCGTGTTATCCACTTCAGATCTGGAATTATTAGTTCTAACTAGGATACACCCTTCTTAATAACTTATAATTAGTTTAATCAATGACTATTATTTTTTGGTCAAACAATACATAGCATAATAACTCGCCCTTTTTTTCTCTTTCTTGGTAAATTAGTGTCTTGAAGTCAGGGGCGGATGCACGCTTAGCAAAGCGGTGTCACACGACACCGCTTCGTCACAAAATTTTACTAATTATATGTATTAATACTGTGCGAAAATGGATAAGTAGGAAAAATGACACCACCAGATATAAATTATGTCTTGGTGTGTTGGTTATGTGCTTGATTTTTCTCTAAGAGGCCAAAGTTTCAAACCTTAACTAGCACATTTTTCTTTTGCAAATATTTAAGAGAGCCTTTGTGGTTAAAAATTGTGATGAAGTACTATTGAACTAATGGCATTTTCTAACTTAAGACTCAACAAAACTAATAGACTAAGGTCATTTTTTGTCTAAAAGTATGATAATCAAAGTTATATTCTATTTCTATAAATTTCAACACCGCTTACTAAAATTCATGTGTATATCCCTGCTTGAAGTAGTACATTGTCCGTCTTGTTAGCTTATAATATAACAACGAAAGAAAAGAACGGCCAGCAGACCAGTTCGCTAATTGGTTTCACGTGCACTTTATGCTCTTTGTACTCCATAATTGGTGATAACAAAAGTTTAAGGAACTTCACTTACCTTCTCCTATAGTTTGTCCTAACCTTTTGTTTTCCTTCGCTATAATATGACTCAACTGTTTAGAATAGTAGAAAGAAAGAAGAGAAAGAGGGTTCTGGGAGAGGAACAAGGTGGCTATAATAATGATGGCACGAGCTTGGGTACAAGTAATTTGAAGTGGCTAGAAAATGTCAGTCCATCCCACCCAACTAGCGGTGATCAGTTGAATCTGCTTCACGTGTGGGGTGATTGACAGGATTGGCCCCATAAGGAGCTGGTTTTAGCCGATTATCTCCAAATTTAATATTATTTAAAAACTAGCTCCCAACCCGCACGTAATTATTGCTCTTTAGTGTACGTTTCTTTACCGTTTGGTAGAGTTTATGCATCTATCTGTTAGGTTGTTCATCAAAGCCTACCAGGTTGACATGGTTTTGCTTTTCAGGGATTTCTCTATCGGCTTGGTAGAGTTTATGTTATATTTACTCTATCTATCTTTTAAGTTGTTCATCAAAGTCTACCTGATTGGCATAATTTTTATGTGTTATTTTAATAAAGTGTTCTTCGAACTTGAAACTTTAGTTTTGATCGAACCATCCAAAATCTGCTCCAAATGATCTCAATTTTGAAATAAAACTTCCAAATCAACATAATCCCCAATCACCAATTTAGTCTATAACACCAAATAAAAAACACTCACTTTATCTTCTTCAACACTTTTTAAGGTCCAACAATGAATTTTGAGATTTTTTACAATAAATCACTAATCGGTATTTAAACTAAAAATTTAAGCATAAGCATAAACTATCAACATTCAAATGATTTTTAACATTAATGGACCGTTAACTTTCTATTTTCCATCACCAAAAAAGAATTCAAGCTTTAAATATTGAAGAGCTATAGTGTTCAAGTTAAAAAAACCGAGAACATTTCGCTAAGAATGTCAAAAATGGAAACATTCCGCCAAATTAAAACCAGTCACTTGCTGAAGTCTATTTTGAGAGTTCTAGAGTTATTCATTAATTACTGTGGAGTAGAACGAGTAATTTTCCAAGTATTGTAAATGCGCAATAGTATATATGCATTACCTAGAAATTGGAAGTCTGTAGCTTCCTTCACTTCTTTTGGTTTCTTTTTAACTTCAGAGCTTCATTTTGATTTACGGAGAGTTTTAAAACATTGAATATATGTGATTTGGTCGTTCCTTTTAAGGTGTTACTCATACAACTATAATTAAAATTTTATTTAACTGGTCTATATCATTCAAAACGTTAAATGCATACTGCTTCAAAAGATTTACGAGTTAAACTGGAATTTACTCGATTTTCAAAAATACTTTTGTAGTTTTTTTTTTTTTTTTTTACTTTCGAAAACTTATAATCCAAAACGTTTGAGGCCATTATTTACCTCTTAATATTCTGGTGCTTATTATCCTCTTTTTTCTAAAGATATGTAATGACGTATTAGATATTATTTCCTAATTCAATAAAGTTAATAAAATTAAGCGTAATTTTCGAGAGAGAGGAGTGCGTGTCAAGAAAGAAAGAAAAAGAGATGACAGCGGAAGGTAACAGTGGTAATAAAAACTGCCTTAGCATCTTTCCTTACTTGCAATATAATCACAAATTGGTTTTCATAATTTTATTTCTATCTAGAGTTTAATTAAGGTTTGTGCATTCACTTATCACCCCATCAACTAATTAAAAGATTACCACGTGTATTATTATCTAATCTAAACCATCTAAAGAAAGGAAAATTTAGAACTAAAATATGTCGTAGATAGGATTCCTAAATCTACTAAAACACATCAAATAACAATGCCTATAGTTTGTCCGAAATATATAAAGCATGTGCGCATCATCAAACTATCCTAACAAAAAAGAAATAGAAATAATATCATTAGCTAGGGCAACTTTACACATAGAAACAAAGAAACCAGGCCATGTCTGGAGAAAAAGAAGAAGGCTCTCATCAATACATGGAACAATACCCACCAGGTTACAGGTTTGTTCCAGACGATCAAGAGCTGCTACTGTATTTACTTTGCAAGGTGAAAGGAGAATTTATACCGCCAGGACTAATTCTGGACGCCGACATCTACGAACGCAACCCTTTTCAGCTTCCAGGTATGGCCTCGACAGTGACGTACTTAAATTTTGTGCAAGTTGTATCGACCTACAAACTAAGTATTCAAACGCTATAGCATGTCTCTAGACCAAAACTCCTATACAATAAGTTGAATTATGACAATGATCGATACTGTTTGCACAAACAAAATTCTATGTTACGTCACTAGGGGATGTCACTTTTATTTTTTAAGACAGTGAACAAAACTTAAATTCTTTTACCGTAATATTAATTGTTCATTCTAATCATCAATACTTAACTCAGATTTGTGTAAGTTGGACCATTTTCCCCTTCGGTCTCTTCTTAATTATGTGGTATAATATACTTTTTTCATATATAATATGCGTTCTTCTGTGAATTGTAGGATGTGTTTTTCCATATTCCGCCTATCTATTTTTATTTAAATTGTGATCATGTCCTGTCACAATTGCACCTCTCCTATTTTGGCTCGCATATATATATGGTTTTAGTAAATATTAAAATATAACGCTTGTAGAATTTTATTGAGTTGTTATTATTGTTGTACACGAAACTTAAACTCATCTCTAAAATAGTCAATATTTGTTGTTTTAGTTAATGATTTTGCCATTATTACTGTAGGAATGGACACAGAAGAGAAGTATACCTATTTTTTCACAAGGAAAGAACGAAAATATCCAAACGGATTTAAGACTGATCGGAGTACCAGGGATGGAAATGGATATTGGAAAATTACCAACAAGCTCACTCCTATATTTGATGCTGGTAACTTGCAGTTGGGCAAAAAGAACGTACTTGTTTACTATTTAAAAACCCCAAAGGGCCAAAAGGATATCAAGACAAATTGGATAATGCATGAGCTTGAACTACATAAGAGTCCCTTTACTCAGCAAGCTCCAGAAAATAAGGTATGTACTATTCAACAAGCTTAAGTTTTTGCTCTATAATGTATAAAAAAAATTCAGTATTGTTTAAGTTGACCTATAATAACATAGTAGTATATATTTTCTTCACTAACAATAAGTAAAAAATAGAATAGCAGTCCGCTAATTCAGTTAAACTGTACAAAATAATATAAATATTTTTACACTATCCTTGTATGTAGTTTAATTTCATTATTTATTTTCCATGATGGTGTTGAGGTGGACTAATGATTGTATAAGATAGGGTTTTCCGAGATGAGTATTCTTATTCGATCAATATATTTTTTTACCTCTTAATTATGCCAATCTTTGTTTACTGTTCACATAACGAAAGACTTGATAATAATAGCATTAAATTTCATGAACATATAGTAGTACCAAGTACCAACTACCAAATAGACATGTTATATGTTTTACGTATAGTATATTCATATATCCAAAATATCATATACTATATGGTTAAAATTATGTTCACTTTGTGTTGCGTGCAGTTCAACAATTTTATAGTATGCAGAATTTATGACAGGGAAATGAGGAAAGGAGACGAACAAAGGGATATGATAAATTCTTTGATTGAGCCCAAACAAGTCATGAACCATAACAATAATGGTGAACCACTTCAATCAACAAAGCAAAAATTCAAGACCAATAAAATAATTATCACGTCTCATGATCCTCAAAATGTAGACATGAAGTCGAATTATTTGTATAATGGCCATGAATTACAAGCCATGGCTGCTAGTGATTTTGGCCAAACAAAGACTTCATCAGCTGATATCATGTCAACTATAACGGCAAATCCAATAGCAGATAATCATCCTCATCATGTGGTGCAGCATACACATGTTACAGGAGATCACAATATTTCTTTGAGTAACAACAACAACAACATATCCAGTTTATTCTCACAGCAGGATAATTATTTGAGTGGAGAACAGAGTACTAATTCAGGGTATCGTCCCGTGAAAACTGAAGGAAATGCTATTAACGACCAACGGTCAGAGGGCTCTACTTCTCAACATATGAAAAGAGATGAACCTATTCCTCTTGTTCCAGAAAATGATTATTCGCCACCTTCTGAAGAATTTTGGGACGGATTACCAGACATGCCACCAATGGATGATTTCAGCAACTGCATGGATTTATTAGATTTTGATCTTCATGACCAAACACAACCTAAGACACTTTTTTAAGCTTAGAGATTGAAGAATTGGAGATGTACAAGTGCACAAGTATATGATCTATAGTCTGTTGCTGCTGTTAATTAGGCTTGTCACCACTGTTATTATTTTAAATTTTCTATGTTTTCAAAGATTATTCTGGACAAATACCATTTTAGTTTTCTGTTCTTTTTCACTTTATCTCGCCTTTTCTATATAATTTCGACTGTGAATTCCATGACTGCTCTTTATTGGTGGGGTCTTTTAATTATTAGTTCTGCATGAGATTTTCTTTTATTAAATTTGTTTACTGCTCATAAAATTAATGCGTTGATCACTCATCACTATGTTTATGTTGATAGATTTGTCGAGTTGTTTGCAGTGAATCTGTAACAAGTATTCTTTCGTTGATGAGTATGTGCAGATGCAATTCCAAGTAGTTTTTTCTGTCTTAAGATACACACATTACACGTGTACGCGTATCATTGAATATATATATTTTTTTAAAAGAATTACGTTATATAAAATTAATATCTTCTAGAGATTTCATGTAATGAAAGAATTTAATTATATTTCAAGCATGAAAGGTAGCATATCATTCCGTGCGCGTACAATCCTTAATAATAATAAAACCTATTAGTAAACCATGCACTATAAGACAATGAAATAAAAGATATTACAGTTCAATCGAGTATGCAACACGTAATATTTACCCAGAACTGGGGTTGATCACCACAAAGCAGAATAATTATTGAAGATAAAATAAAAAAAGTTAAAAACAAGAAGAAGAAGAAGAAGAGGATACAACTAAAGCAAGACAACAACATGCTAGTATTGTTTATATTGTCAATTGAGATCGATGGAATTAATTGAACTCATATAGACAGTTTATGTGAATGTGATAAGGAAAATTAAATTACCTGTAAAGGATGATATTTCGTGTGTGTTGCGATGCATAATTGAGCCAACGTATCCCTTTATATTATATAGTTGTAAGAGCCCAAGAGGTTGTTCAAATTAAGTGTTGTTCTACATGTGAAATTTGTATTACTGTGGAACTTCAAACACTAGTCAGGAACTTGATTAGTATTGGAAGTGCACGTACATTCATACAATTAGGAAAGATTTATGTTACATAGTTCAAATAAAAAACTATTAATTAATTTTAAAGTTTTAAATATTAGAATTCCCTACTAGTACAAATAAAAAAGATTTAATAATCAAAACTTTAGTCGATTTCAATGTCCTAAATATTAAAAAATTAATAATCAAAATTTTAGTTGATTTCAATCTCCTAAATATTAAGAAATAATTAAATTATAATATAATGCAATGTGAAATTTATTTTAAAGGTTAAAAAATCAATAAAATTTTAGGTAGGACTTCGTGCATTTAATATAGTACTGACTATGTGTACGTAGCGTCAATTATTTTAAATTTGTGTACAAGACGATCGAATTATATAAAATAACTTAAAATAAGTACAACATTCATTTGTTAAAAGGGCCTTAAACTTCTTTCGTAAAATCAATATAATAATGAGACACACAAAAAGCCTACGTGACTTTGATTAAGTGGCCATGAGACACACAAGTGTGAGCTACGCACACATCATGATTGAATTCTCACATGTACAAAAAATTTATGGTGGCATCAAGTGAAAATATTAAAGGGGTGAGTCCATTATTGAGTTTTGAACCTTGTCATATTTTCCTCGAGAATTTCTTGGTTAAAAAAATGAGACACGGATGAATTTACTTTTAGATGTATGAATCAATCAAATGTGACAAAAAAAAATTGATAATTTAGCGAATATGAGTTAAAGATAGAAAATAAAATTGTTGGAAAAAACAAATAGAAGGTAAATATATCATTTAATTTACGAGAGAAAAAAATATTTGTATTAATAATTTATAAATATTATACTAGTACTTAAAAAGTACTAACTATACAGTAGTAACAATTTTGGGGGCCTTAAGTAATTGGGCCTTTATAGCTAGAGCTGGTCTTGCATTTTAATGGCTTTAAAATTGAATTCCCCTCAATTGGAGATTTTTATGGCTTTAAAGTTGAATTCTCCTGAATTGGATATGAAAGTCTCTGTTTTTACGTAGAAGCCGGATCTGTGGATTACATGCATGTAGAATCCGGATCTGTGGATTACATGCATGCTACGATTGTGAATTTTGCAATAGCGAAGAACAAATTGTTTGAATAATGGACAAGAAAAGTTTAGTAAAGAAGCCAAGCGAAAAACGAATCCAATATCCAATTGGATCCGATAATTACTCACTGTACGAGGAGGTTGGGCAAGGAGTTAGCGCCTTGGTTCATCGAGCTCTTTGTAATACTCTCAATGAGATCGTTGCTATCAAAATCCTAGATTTCGAGCGTGATAAATGTGATCTGGTACATTTTTTTTTTCAGCTTCTTTTTATCTATTTACGGCCTTAATTGGTTGATGAATTCTTAACGTTGAAAACAATTTGAAATCGATGCTTGTTATTTTCTTATGGCTTTGGTTTCTCCGAGTTCCATTTTTTATGTACGTCGGACTTTTCACTCTCCACGCTAGTTATAGTTTTTATTTGATTCATTCTTGATACACAATTTCAGTACTGAATAGAGGCTTATATAGTTATATTCATTGTTGGAGTCATATCAGCTTTTCAATTGAGTTATTATAAAATAGCGCTTTTTTTTGTTTCCCGGAAGAAGGGATTGATAAGCCTTATGACTTATCCCATACCTAGTGGCTAGTAGAAGCAGCTAATATTCCCACTTCGAAAGAAAGTTTATCTTTGCTAGTTAATATTGAGATGATAATCTTGGACTAGTGGTTAGTATTGAGATCAAAGGTTGTGGTGGTGTCGTAAGTATCCCTCCATCCTTAACCAGAAGTCTCGAGTTCGAGCCATAGGAATAGAGTCGCCTTTGGTAAGAAGTTTTTTATCCCCAAACTGAACTTCCCCACAAGAATCAGGATTTGTCGGGCCCCAAAGCGTGTATAGAACACCAGATGAGAAACAAAAAAAAAGGTAATCTTAGAGCATAATTAGATTAAGTAGCATCATCGTGCAATGAAGGATTGAATGTGATGCATTTTCTATATTTTCGGATGAAAGTCTATGAATAATTTACTTCTCGAAAGTGCCTAAGTTTCCAGATATATTATCATTTTGTTTGTATTGTGGTTGCTGATACTTCGATTAAATGAAGAAGCAAGTTGGTTGATTTCTAATCCAGGACCGCGTCTCACGGGAAGCACAGATAATGGTCCTAGTTGACCATATCAATGTTCTTAAATCACACTGCTCCTTTGTATGTGATCAAAATCTTTGGGTTGTCATGCCGTACATGGCTGGAGGTTCCTGTCTCCACATACTGAAGGCTGCTCATCCTGATGGTCTCAGAGAGGTAGTTATTGCAACACTCTTACGCGAAGTGCTAAAGGGTTTGGAATACCTTCATGATCATGGCTACATTCATCGGGATGTCAAAGTAAGTCCACCTGTTACATAAACCCATTACTAGTTTCTTCGCATCAGCCAATCCTTTAAGCATTTGATGAGATTATGTCTTCATCCATGAGGTTTCAGTTTAGAAGTCCTGCACTGCATTATATAAGGTGTCTATTGGACTTTCGTGCAACTTGTTTAATTAATTTAATTTTAGGATCTCTTTAGAGTTCGGACATGGAATCAATGAAGAATCTTTAGGATACCTTTTGTGTTTTTCATCTCTTGCAAATATAACAAAGGACAAATTCTTAATCCGTCCTGGTAGTTTAGCAACTGCATGGACAGATAAATATCACTAAGCTGGTCAGGACGATAACTTTTCCATAACCTTTTGGAACTTGAAGTCACCATACTTGTATGGTTATTGTAGGCTGGAAATATTCTCATTGATTCACGTGGTGGAATAAAGTTGGGAGATTTTGGTGTATCAGCCTACTTGTTTGACTCGGGTGATAGGCAGCGTATACGGAACACATTTGTTGGAACTCCCTGTTGGTATGCTTTAACCCAGAGATTGCTTCTCTCTTTTTGCTATTTAGCTTTTGTAATGTATGTAGTAGTTGATAACCGTTGAAGAAGTCTTTATTATACATAGCGATGCACACTCACAAACTCGGGCATTAACAATATTGATAAGCTCAGGTTCAAATATCAAGTTGTTTCTCTATAATTTACATTTCTTTTACAGGATGGCACCGGAGGTCATGGAGCAATTGCATGGTTATGATTGCAAGTAACATTACTGTGTATTCGTACATTCTGTTTTTCATAATTTTACTTTATCTGAAGGAAGTCTTTTGGTTTTTAAAATATTTTCTAATGGTTACCCACAGAGCTGATATTTGGTCTTTTGGCATAACTGCTTTAGAGCTGGCTCATGGACATGCTCCTTTCTCAAAATACCCTCCAATGAAGGTACAGTGACAGTGCATCCTATATTTCCTTTCCTGGTAGAGCCTTTGTGACCATAAATGCATTGCATGTTTTTCACTTTTCAGGTGTTGCTAATGACATTGCAAAATGCACCACCGGGCCTTGATTATGAGAGGGATAAGAAGTTCTCAAAGGTATTTCTCAAACCATTAGTGGTTATGGTCCATTAATGTTATTAACATCGGCTTGCAATTTTTTTGTTTCTTCGCAGTCCTTTAGGCAAATGATTGCTAGTTGCTTGGTAAAAGATCCTTCGAAAAGACCTTCAGCCAAAAAATTGTTGAAGCATCCTTTCTTTAAGCAAGCTAGGTCCAGTGATTATATATCACGAACATTGTTGGAAGGCTTGCCAGCTCTTGGTGATCGCATAAAAGACCTGAAGGTTTCATAATTTTTTCCTCCTCTTTGGAGCCATATATATTCCATCTAGATGATAACACAGCCTCAATATTTCTATGGTAACAAGAACCTTTCTTAATTGTAGAGAAAAGAAGAAGACATGCTAGCGCAAAAGAAGATACCAGATGGGCAGAAAGAAGAAATGTCACAGGTTCTGTGCCATAACCATAGCCAACGTCACTAGAAGAAGACTCTGATGATTTGATATCTTTATGCTGAATAATATATTAGACCTGGAATTTGTGATTTTATAATCATAAGGGTTATTAGACGTGCATGTGTGATACTATATGGTATGGTATATATATCGTTGTCTAGAGCATGTACTCAGATCCTGCCTGTTCTTTCTTTCTCACACACATATATATATGCTAGGCATGCATTAGGCAATAAGATGGTTCCCTTTCTATGTGAAATGCTTAATTCTGTCAAATTTGTAGAAGAAACCAAAAAGGAGAAATTCAGAACTAGAAGTGGTAACTCATACAACTTAGAATCGCTGGTTTGATGCAGCTCAATTAATTTTTCCTGCATCTCATCCCTAATGTTTAGTTATATACACCAAATGAATACAGGCAATACTTTTTAATGGCTTAGACATAAAACAGGACACTGGCAGTTTACTGGGAAAAGAGATTAAGGGATTATATTTAGTTTGCATGCATATTATTTTGCTATGCTGTGCGTCCAAGACAATATCATTTTGCACAGTTTCAATAGATTTACTTCTTGGAAGCTAAACAATACCCCACCTATGTTAGCCCAGCAAAAAAACTTCATGATATTATTAAGATTGCCACTTTACTGGAAAGGCTTTTCTGATCGTGGAGGTTATTTTTTGATCATTCAATCCAGAGATTTTTAGCTCTAAGAACAGCTTCTTGTAGAGGGTAAAAAAGAAAAGTACTTAACTACATCATCTTGCAGATGACACAAGAAATATCAAAATTGTACTTAAAAGCAAAGAAAAGAAACTGACTTAAAATTGTATGCATTCCTACCATTTGTCTCGGTCGTTGGCTTATTGTTAAGGTACATCGTTTTGAAAGTCTTTTCTAACATTATAAGTTGAACCTTAATCTGATTTAACATCATGTACAGAATGAATATAAACGTGGGATTAGCAGCTGGAACTTCAATCTTGAAGATTTGAAGGCACAGGCTTCCTTGGTATTTTAATCTATAATTTATTGCACATGTACCAATAATTTATTAATACATGTGCTTTAGCTTTACTTTTCTGATGAGAAAGTTGTCTGATGCGAAGAGGACATGCGATGTTTGGTTTCTCAAAGACAAATTAATCATCGTTTTAAATGTTAATTGTCGATTTTTTTTTCTAAAAGCTAGATATATGAACACTAGTTTGCAAACAATACTTTTCTTCCTTCTTTTACTTTTAGATTCCAGATGAGGAAATTATTGGTGAGAATGACCACGGTGGGAGTACAAATTCACTCCCAGGGCTTGAAAACCAAGGAAACCGGCTTCAAAATCAGTTATCTTCTCTACAACTTCCAAAATTTCAGCATCAATTCTCCTTTGGAAGTCAAATTTCTGATGCTACAGGATTCGTATGTCGATGTTCACTTAGGTTTTATATGATAGGGAGCAATTTGGGTTTCCCTCCTAATAATACATCTCTCAACAGGATGATGACAATCCATCTGCCCCTCCTTCGCCTGCCGACCGCACCATGACTTATAGCAAGTAAGCAATATTATGCTGAGAGGTCTCATCAATTGCTCTTGTATCATGTTTTTCTCCTAATCCAAAGGACCTAACAGCTTTATATTATACGGTGTCATTATTACTTTTTGCTAAGATGACTATGCCTATTTCTATTTTCAGAGCTACAAACGAGAAATTTGATGATGATTTAAGCCTCGCTAGTTCAATTCAAGATGCTCAAATTTCACAAAATTCTTCTCCATGCTATGAGGAGATGAATGTGGTGGGAAAAGGTGAACACGGGACTCATGCAGAAGCATTTGAGGGCATTCCCATAAATTCTTGTCAAAGGTTTGATCTCAATTTTCTTAACAACTCTTGGATATTTTGCCAAGGTGGTTTATGTCCTGTCAAAGGATGCTAAACGTTTTCCATGTGAACTTTAAACATTATGTAGTAGCACAATACCAGCATCTACTGTCTTCAGCATTTTATTTATCTGGACTTATTAAATAAAATCAGCCTTTTATTCCTCCAAATAAATACTTTGACTGGGATTCTGCTCTCAGCGAAATACATTTGAACTGGCAGGGACATCGTACGCTGCCTTAATTTTGTTAATAGAGGATAGAAGTGATTATTGGATTTTCATTCCCTTTTAGAAAAGGAAATGAAATAAGATCTCTAAATTGCTCTCTCCAGCATCAGGAAATTCTGCAGTGTGTGGCTGGCTTGTGCATTTTGTTCCTTATTTTATATCCCTTTTGTTAATGTCTTACCATCAACTCCTTGTGATGCGTGTGGGTCTCGATCTCTCCGACATCATCAAACCTTGTGAATGTCACAAAAAAAATGTCTATCCCAAGTTTGTTGACCGATGTTAGTAAAACAAAGTACATGTTGGTAAATTAATTATGGATATCGTGAACAATGAAAAAGAAGGTTTTACCAATTAATGATCTAGCTTAGATAGCAAATCGGATGCCATTTGAGTGAACCGAACGCTTAAAAGATCATAAAATTTTCAGTTGAAGTAGTCTGCACTTGCTAGACTGAAACTCGGACTACTTTTTGGACTGATTATCTTTGGACTAAAGCTAGTTCTTTACTAAATCACCGATTTTCAGGCAATTAAGTATGTAAAAGAATGACATGCCTGAGATGATTTATTTGCAGTTTTCTTTAATCAAATTCTTTAAATATGCTTTTGTGAATTGCGAAATTGTTTCAAATATAAAAGTTGAGTAAATAGATTTCTAATTTTCCTTTTGCTTGAAGTCATTGCCCGTGTGCTTAATTGCTGGTTTCTTTAGTTTGGCAAGCAACCATTTTTTTGTGATGCCACTTCTTTTGCAGAGTTTCTAGAATTGTCTTTTCTTTTCTGTGTTTAGGGATAAAAGTTCATCACAAAATATTTCCAGTTGCAATGTGGCTTTTCCTCAAACATCAGATGATTTGCCAGCTGAAATATTCATTAAACCCTCCAGAACTTCAGGCAAGTTATAATGATACAACATGTATCTTTTATATTATAAACATACACTTTAATCCGAGTACATTTGCATTCATTGGTTTAATATTTGCTTGCTAAATCAAGACTGTATGCAGGTGGTAGCAGTGAAGATTTTGATGAGAAGACTAAGTATCAAGTCGTTCAGCAGAGAGGACGATTTAAAGTTACCTCTGAGAATGTTGACGTGGAAAAGGTGAATATCTGGCGGTTAACTTTTGTCTTGATAATGATGCTGAATTTCCCCTAAACTGGGAAATCATTTCGTGTGTGTTTCTGCAGGTAAGTTCATTTTATGCTACAAAAGAGCCACAGTTTGGAGGTGGTTTTCGACAGTGTCACCGCTGCCCCTCTCTCTCTTTCTCTCTTTTGCTTTCTCTAAAAATAGTTTCTCAGCTTCTAAAACTGAGATGGTATATGTGATCTCATTTGTGTCTCTTCTTTAGTGGATGTTCAAAGTAAATTCAAGAATCTCTTGAACTCTGTAGTGGTTAATGTCGTTCTCATCATTGACAAGTACTGTGTTGCTAGGTTTAGTTTCAAGCATATCATTTGAGCTCTATAGTAGCTAATGTTGTTCTCATCAGTGACAAGTACTTCTGTTCACAAATTTCCACTTATACTACTATTACATTTATTTCATTTTTCAGAGATGTTTAATTTCATCGACTCATTGTTTACGCAATATTTTTGAATTTGAGCTTTGGGATTGAGTTTGTGATGCGGTGGTAGAGTATGCAAATTGCTTGTTAGTGTATGATGAATCAGAAACAAAGAGATAAAGGACTAAAAACATAATCCAAGTTGCTAATTCTAAATCTAGTCTACTAAACCACTGATCTTTTTCATTTTCTATTGTATTTATCGAAAGAATTTATGGATCATGTAGGTGACTCCAGAACATCCGGCTACTACTCAACCAATACCACCTGATGCTACACCAGCAACTCTTTCTTCTCAGTCCATATTTCCACTACTGCAAAATGCTTTACAGGCAACTATTACTGGAACAGTAAGAATGGACTCTAAAACGATCATCTTGCTAGCATTTTCTTTTCTTCTTATACTTTGTAAAAACTGACTTTACTCTTAACAGGAGAGTATTCTTAGTGCAATGAGGCAAGTGACCCGTGGTGACTCCACAGGTGTGGCGATTAATGCGTCTTGATTTCACGTTTATCTTTTCCATATGATCTGGTCTTACTTAATATGTTCAGCTAATCTTTCAGTGGACATGGGATGCGTTCCGTCAAATTCGGTTGGAGTGGAGAAATCACTGGTAAGGATTTGTACTAATCTTGTTGCTACAGCCTCTGCAAATTCAACTATTCAATTGCTACAGCCTCTCTTTTCTTCATTCTATGGGGGATCCAACATACTATATGACATCCTTCTCTCTTTCGTCGTAGTTGGAGGCAGCTCTTGACAGGGAGAAGGAATTAATTCGTGAAAATAATGATTTACGATTGAGGTACGATGATTATACGTTAATATTGCAAGTTTATGCCGGCAATTATATCTAGTGGTCTTGAAGCTTCTGTTTCTTTGATATGCAGGCTATTGGTTGCTCAAGAAGAGCTTCAAAAATATAAAACAGAAAATAAGAGCTCAAAGTGACATAAACTTCTGCATCAAAGTGAAGAAGGAAATAACTATCTTTGTAAGTGAGATACCATAGTTAAACAGATTAAATTTCCATATATACAGTTGGTTTGTCTCTAGGAATCGGTAAGTTGTTTTTTCCCTTGTTTTTGCTTATTCTTGTTTGCTAGGCTGATTCCTGTTAGAATAAAATACTTGGAGATACTGATTCATATTTTGAGTTAACACCACCTTTACATGAATTTGCTCCGTTTTTATTAGTTGCACCATAGGGAAGTTTGGTCTTTGCAATTTAAAGCACTTCTTTCCATTAAGAAGAGTTGAGGACTCTCACTCTAATTGCATAAAGTCCTCTGTTGGCATGTCAGTTTACCTATTTAATAAAAAGTGTGTAACTTTTTAAAAACTGAATGGGACATTCAATCTTGTTATCTCACCAGACACCATCCTTAAATTTTTCTTTTCTTGGTTATCCTCGTCCTCATGATCCAGCTCTATATAATTAAAAACATAGCAAAGAAACAAGGTTATTACCGAAAGTTTTTGGAGAATTTCTCATCCATTTTTGCTCCATTAAAAAAGTTGACGCGTAACGCAGCTAAGTTCTAGTGGACCGATGCATGTGAAAGGAGTTTTAAAGAGTTGAAAAATAAGATAACATCAGCACCCATCTTAGCTTTACCCGAAGGATCAGAAGGTTACGTCATATATTCTGACGCTTCTTGAATAGGGTTGGGTAGTGTTCTAATGAAGCACGAGAGAGTTGTTGCTTATGCTTCAAGACAATTAAGGCGAGCAGAATTACCCAACTCATGACTTGGAGTTAGCGGCTGTTATAGTTGCCTTGAAAATATGGCGTCACTATTTGTATAGAGTTCATGTCAACATATTTACCAATCACAAGAGCTTGCAATACATATTCAAGCAAAAAGAATTGAATCTGAGGCAGAGGAGATGGGTTGAATTGCTGAAAGACTACGATGTGGATATCTTGTATATCCAAAAATGTCCATGGCTTTTGATACAAGAAATTACGAACTCCGCAATTGAGCTCGAGATTTCCAGTTTACAGCTCAGGGAAGCAGTGAAACTCCTGGAAACTGAACAAAGAAGGAATGGGGAAAAGAAGATGTAGTATATCATTCAGGCACTGTAAATCTACGTTTTTACACAAAGTGATTTCAGTAGCTAATAATCTCAGTTAAGCACTGCATTAATTTTTCAGTCAATTTGGCAAACAACTTGTTGGGAAAATTAACACCCACAGAAATAATATTCACGGTATACATTATAATAAATGCGGATTACTAAAATACTGTAACCAACGGTAATAATAAGGGAAATAAGGACATTGAGATTTTTACGTAGAAAACCCTTCTGAATAAGGGGAAAATCACGGTAAGAGAAGAGCAACTGATTTTCGATATAGCAAGGATTTTACAATTTGTGGTACCAAGTAAAATACTCCATTACCACACCACACTCAAAAGAAATAACCCTCTTTTGATTTTTTCCACCTCATTATAAATACCGCTCAATCTCTCTATATTTTTCCTTACAGAGTATTTTGCTTCTTACTTTGTAAATCACTCTCTTTCTCTTTGTTTTGGTATAATTACAAATGAAAGTAGAGGCACTTTTTATAGTTGCAGAATACCTATAATGTACGTAATGACATCAATATGTACTGCAAAAGTCAGCTTCTACATATGAAATCAACAAAAAATTACCTGCTCAAATCTTTTCTACTGTTGATTTGGTTGGCTTGAAATATCAAAAAAGGTAATTTCTCTTTTTTCACATGGCCCATGGGATAGACCCAACAAATCTCCCCCTCCAGCCTCATGCACCTGAAGGAGGTATCTCCAGTTTTTCATATAGAGTTTATGCCGACAAGTGTTTGCATAGCTCGAACTTGTCTCTTGGTATTACTGATAACTAGGAATTTTTACCTACTATTTACTCTCGTTTGCTTAGGTTTTGGGACAAAATTGCACTAAGGTACTCCTGAAAACTAATGCAAGGTACTTAAATTATAGGTTTTGAGTAAAATTAAGGAGAATGGCTAAAGATAACTCAAACAGGAGCCAAACTTGTACAGCCCAGGAATCCAGCAAAAGCACTGAGAGCGGTATTATTTCGCTGCAGCAGAAGACATTTCGTTGTAGCGGAATTCTATCAGCTGCCGCGGATTGAAGTTTAGAGAGGTGTGTTTTGGAGCTTTTGGAACCGCTGACAGCGCCAAAATTATGTTGCAGCACTTTCATGTACGCTGGAGCGCTCAATAATCCGTTGGGAGCGGAATACCAGGTTCAGAGAGCTGTTAAAAATGATCCTCTACAAGAGCGCGGTCAGCGCTAAAATTCTGTTGTCGTGCTTTCAAGATCCGCTGAGGCACTCAATATTCCGCTGGGAGCAGAAACAAGTTTCAGAGAACTGCCAAGTCAAGAACCGCGGTCCGCGCTTATATTTCCGCGACCGCGAAATCCATTCCGTTGAGGCGTTCAGTATTCCGCTGACAGCGGAATTTCTGTAAGGGCAATTTTGTCCAGTATTTTTAGTTGTGTATAAATACTTTTTTTTCTCATTTTTTTAGGGGGGAGATATTGTAAGGAGCTCGTGAATAGTATCTTTTTACCTTTTTGAGTAATTTTAGCATAGATTCTACTCTTAATCTCAGATTTTATCTTTGTAATCAACATCTATGGCTTTAATTTCATCTTCTATTTTGATTTCTTCCATGAAAATGAGTAGTTAGACCCATAAGCTAGGGTTGTGACCCAACCCTAGTGTGAGTATCTAATGGGTCTTTAATTTTAGGGACTATTTGTGATTGAGTCTGTGATATTTAGTCTATTTTATGCTTAATTCATTGATTTAGTGGTTAAACACTGATTAATGCCTTTTTTACTAGGGTTACTCTTGATAAAGATAACCCAAGTTTAGGTAAAATAGGCTAACAAGGAATTGGGGTGAATTCAAGAGATTGATAGCCACAATTAAAGGGTAGAAACTAGAGATAGTAATCCCCGACTTGAGCCATTTCATTTGCTTTGTTGAAACACCCAATTAGGCTTGAGGAAGCCAATTCGGGGCAAAGTCACCCAAATTACCGAGAGGTATTGGGTGAGTAATTTAGTGTGAGGTTATATCACGATCCCATGACCCACAAGTTTATCCGAGATTTTAGATCTCATTAGATACTCGCCTAGGGGAAAGTTACATCCCTAGTGCCCTTAAATACTTGATAACATCCCACAAAAATATTGTAGCTAGCTTGATAGTAGTAATCTTTAGCATTAAACTTAGTGTAGAATCAAAACAACCCATGTATAGAAGAGTAATTAAGAACAATACACATTTCTCAATCGGATAGAAACTCGACTCCAACTATTTAACTCCCTGTGGGTTTCGATCCCGATCCTATCAGGTAAAAACTACATCGACCTTGCCTTGACATTCTATAGTGGTATAGGTGGGCTTCGATTACTTTTTGGCGCCATTTTCGAGGAGTTAAAACGGTGTTGGTTATCTATTCGATTAGTTGTGTAGATTGTTTTTCTTTCCTTCTATTTTATTAATTTGTGTGTTTCAATCGCTACAGGTACACATGGTTGATCCCCTGGGCAATGTTATATCGGAGGAGGTAGATGATAACGGGGAAGATGAGGTGCATCTAGTACCTCAAGCTCAAAGACGAGTCCACAAGGCCAATGCCAATGATAATATTCCAGACCTTCCCCCGCCTCCTCCAACAGTAGCTCCTCGGGTGCTTCCGAATTAGGGATATGCCAGTGCAATTGTCCCACCCAGAATCCAGGCGGGCAATTTTTAAATCACTAATGTCATGTTGACACTTCTGGAGCAGCGAGGTTATTTCACGGGTGCTCCCCATCAGAATGCCTACAAACACTTAAAAGGATTTGTGGATACTTGTTGGGGGATCAAGAAAACCAATGTATCAGAGGATGCCTTGAGGCTCAGATTATTTCCTTTCTCTCTCCTAGGGAAAGCACTGGATTGGCTTTAACGACTCCCCAATCACTCTATCTCTACATGGGATGAGTTGGCGGATAAGTTCATTGCCAAGTTTTTCTCTCCCGGACACATGGCAGCTTTGAGAGATGAGATATTGGCATTCAAGCAGGAACCAAATGAGCCCCTTCACGAGATTTGGGAGCGCTACATAAAAATGGTCAAAGAATTCCCCAACAATGACATGACCGAGGCTATGATACAACAAACATTCTACCCGGGCATTAACACGACCAATTAGTGTGTGGTCAACCAATTAGCTGGGGGTAATTTCATGAAGCTATCTTATAATGAAGCCTGTGATATTCTTGATGAAATGGATGACACTTTTTCAGCATGGCAAAGTCGGGCTATTGTGCCCCAAGGTGATTCAAGTGTGATAAACCTTCATAAAGAACTTCAAGACCGTGGGCAGGCCATTGCTGAGCTAAAAACTACCATGAATCAACTTGCTAAGGCGCAGCTTCAACAAATCCAAGGGCCAAAGCAAGTACATGCTATGGAAGGGGTCAATCTTTTTCTCAACAAGCTAAGACAACGTGGCAATCAAATGCAAAGCAACAATGATCAAAGTGAGCAAGGTGTGAGTGGATACAACAATGATGATTCCCATGATGATCAAAATGAGGATGTGATGTATGTAAACAATTTCCAAGGGCAAAGGAACAATTCTTCTAACCAACAATGGAGATCTCAAGGGAACAACCAAAATTGGAACAATCAAGGGCAAGTAAATTGGAATAACAATAACAACTCTAGCAACTGAGGGAACAATAATCAACAATGGGGAGGCAATAACAACAATTGGAATGGGAAAAACAATAGCAATTGGGGTGGAAACGGTAATTGGGGGTCGGGCTTTCAAAGGCCCCCGATGTACCAACAACCTAATAATCCACCCCCTGTCAATCCCAAGGTCAAAGTTCATCAAGCAATGATATGGGCCTGATCGAGCATATGTCTAAACAGATGATGGAGCGGCATGCGGATTCAGATGCTCAAATTGCCTCCCACACTACCTCCATCTGCAATCTTGAGGTCCAAATGGGACAAATAGCCCAAGCTTTAAACAATCGCCCTAAGGGGGCACTACCTAGTGACACGGTGGTGAACCTAAAGGGTGGGAACATCAACAACAACACCAGACATGCAATGGCGGTGACCACAAGAAGTGGTCGAGGTGGTGAGGCTAGTTCTTCCAAGCAAAAAAGGGCTGTTAGTGATGATGATGATATGAAACAAGATGAGGTTCCTATTGAGGTTGAACAAGTGATTGAAGAGACGATAAATTGTGAAGTGAGGATTGACATCAATGACAATGAAGAGGAATCACAAAATGACGTGAACCCGTCTAGGGAACACGTAATTGACATACCCGAGCCGGTTGTACCAAAAGCCAAGGCTCCATTGACTAGGATTCCTCCTCCCTATCCTCAAAAATTGGCTAAGCAGAAGAATGAGAATCAGTTCAAAAAGTTCATAGAAAGGATGAAGAGTTTGTCTATCAACGTGCCATTAGTTGAGGCTCTTGAACAAATTCCTGGGTACGCCAAGTTTATTAAAGACTTGGTGACAAAGAACAGATCCATGGAGTGCGAAAAAATCAAGATGACCCACCAAGTGAGTGCAATTGTGCACTCAATGGCACCCAAACTAGAGGATCCCGGAGCATTCACTATCCCTTGCACTATTGGTAGTGTGGACTTTGCAAAGGAATTATGTGACTTGGGTGCTAGTATAAATTTGATGTCTTATTCTGTCTTTAAAACCTTGGGAATTGGCCAATCGAGATCAACTTCGATACGGCTTAAAATGGCGGATAGAACTATGAAGCAACCCTTGGGTATCATTGATAATGTTTTGGTGCGGGTAAACAAATTCATCTTGCCAGCGGATTTTGTGATATTGGATTGTGAGGTCGACTATGAGGTGTCAATTATCTTGGGAAGACCTTTCCTAGCAACGGGGAAGGCCTTGGTAGATGTGAAGGCCGGTGAGCTCACCTTCCGGGTAGGCGATGAAAAGGTCATTTTCCACGTATGCAAATCAATGCGACAGCCAAATAGTACGAAGGTGTACTCTTTTGTGGACCTAGTTGCCGAGGTGATAATTGATGAAACAAGCTCAATGATCAACGTGGAGGATCCCATGGAAGTGGTCTTATTGAATCATGAGGATGTTGTGACGGATGGTTTGGTGGAGTGTACTAATGCATTGCAAGGCATGGGTTCTTATTCTTATGGACCCCGCAAGCTATCTTTGGATTTGGAAAATCGAAAGACTCCACCGACAAAGCCCTCAATCTAGGAGCCACCAACCTTGGAGTTGAAGCCTCTCCCACCACACCTCAGGTATGAATTCTTGGGCCCTGCTTCTACTTTACCTGTTATACTTTCTTCTTGTTTAACCCAAGTGCAGGTAGACTCAACTCTTGAAGTGCTCCAAAGGATAAAGAAAGCAATTGGATGGACCCTAGATGATATTCGGGGAATAAGCCTCTCCTTTTGCATGCACAAAATTATTCTTGAAGATGATGCAAAACCGTCCGTGGAACATCAACGGAGGTTGAACGAGGCGATGCAAGAGGTGGTCAAAAAGGAGATAATCAAGTGGCTCGATGTTGGAGTTATTTATCCAATTTCTGACAGTGCTTGAACTTCACCAGTACAATGTGTTCCGAAAAAGGGTGGCGTGACAGTGGTGCAGAATGAAAAGAATGAGTTAATTCCTACTCGGACCGTGACTGGCTGGAGGGTTTGTATGGATTACAGGAAACTGAATAGGGTGACCCGAAAGGGTCACTTTCCTTTGCTATTTTTGGACCAGATGCTTGATAGACTTGCTAGGCGGGCCTTCTATTGTTTCTTGGATGGGTATTCAGGCTACAATTAGATACTTATAGCCCCGGAAGATCAGGAGAAAACAACTTTCACATGCCCGTACGGGACATTTGCTTTTTCAAGGATGCCATTCGATTTGTGCAATGCACCCGCCACATTCTAGCGGTGCATGATTGCAATTTTCACGGATATGGTGGAGGACTTCTTGGATGTCTTCATGGACGACTTCAGTGTGGTCGGGGACTCATTTGAGGAGTGTTTGCAGAATCTTGATAAAGTTCTCGCCCGGTGTGAAGAAACCAAACTTGTTTTGAATTGGGAGAAATGTTATTTCACGGTCGAGGAGGGCATTGTCCTCGGCCATAAAATCCCAAAATATGGCATTGAAGTGGATAAAGCCAAGATCAAAGTTATCTCCAAGTTTCCTCCTCCGGCTTCCATCAAGGGAGTCCGAAGTTTCCTTGGGCATGCGGGATTTTACCAGCGATTCATTAAAGATTTTTCCAAAGTGGTAAATACCTTATGCAAGTTATTGGAGAAGGATGCTAAGTTTGAGTTCAATGACGAATGTATGAAAGCCTTTGAGTTGTTGAAGTACAAGTTAACTACCACTCCAATAATCACCGCACCAAATTGGAGCTCTCCCTTTGAGCTCATGTGTGACTCAAATGACGTGGCGGTAGGAGCGGTCTTGGGCCAACGGGCGAACAAAATTTTTCATCCTGTATATTATGCTAGAAAAACCATGAACGATGCCCAAGTTAACTAAACCGTCACGAAAAAGGAATTGTTGGCTATTGTATTTGCAATGGAAAAATTTAGGCCCTACCTCATGGGCGCCAAGGTGATTGTTTACACCGATCACGCGGCGCTCCGGTACTTGATGACGAAGAAGGATTCCAAAGCTAGGATTATGAGGTGGGTATTGTTGCTCCAAGAATCTGATCTTGAAATTGTTGATAGAAAGGGGAGCGAAAATCAAGTTGCCGATCATTTGTCCCGGTTAGAGGAGCAAGGAAGGCCAAAAGATGGTCTTGAGATCAATGATGCCTTTCCGGATGAATGACATGCCTTGGTTTGCGGACATCGCCAACATTTTTGTTACCGGTGTTGTCCCGCGTGAGCTCTCTTCTAACCAAAGGAAGAAACTTAGACGGGACAGCTTGGATTACTACTGGGATGATCCGTACTTGCTTAAAATTTGCAATGATGGAGTTATTCGTTGGTGTGTCCCCGAGGAAGAACAAATGACCATTCTTGATTCTTTCCATTCCTCGCTCTATGGTGGTCATCACGGTGGGGCAAGGACAGCTTCTAAAGTTTTGAGTTGTGGGTTTTATTGGTCAACTTTGTACAAAGATTCAAGCGAATTGGTGAAGAGGTGTGACGAGTGTCAAAGAGCGGGTAGCATATCAGAGAAGGATGAAATGCTCCTCACAACGATCCTTGAAGTTGACATATTTGATGTGTGGGGCATAGACTTCATGGGCCCTTTCTTTAGTTCGTGTGGTAATACCTACATTCTCGTGGCAGTGGACTATGTCTCCAAATGGTTCGAGTTCGTGGCTTTGCCCAATTATGAAGCCTGGAGTGTAGTTGGTTTTCTCAAGAAGAACATTTTCACAAGATTTGGGACACCTCGGGCAATCATAAGTGACGGGGATCTCATTTTTGTAATAGGTCTTTTGATACGTTGCTTGCCAAGTATGGGGTAAATCACAAAGTCTCCACTCCTTACCATCCTCAAGCTAGTGGGCAAGTTGAAGTCTCAAATCGGGAAATCAAGAACATCTTGTCCAAAACCGTGAATGCCAATAGGACTTATTGGTCAAGAAAGCTTGATGATGCACTACGGGCATATAGGGCTGTATTCAAGACACCGATCGGTATGTCCCAGTACCTGTTGGTGTATGGTAAAGCATTCCACTTGCCGGTTTAGCTGGAGCACAAGAAATTATGAGCCTTGAAGAAGTTGATTTTGGATTGGGACACTGTTGCAAATCTTCGTGTTGATCATCTCAATGAGCTTGACGAGTTTAGATTTCATGCCTATGCAAGCTCTTCTTTGTATAAGGAGAAAATGAAGTATTTGCATGACAAGTATGCGAAGAACTGGGAATTCAAAGTGGGCGATTTGGTATTACTCTTTAACTCACGACTTCGTCTCTTTCCGGATAAGCTCAAATCAAAGTGGAGTGGTCCATTCGAGGTGGTGTTGGTCACACCTTTTGGTGCCCTTGATCTAAAAAACAAAAATGGTGAAATTTTTCGTGTGAATGGGCATCGGGTCAAGCACTACTTGGGGAAATTTGAGGGTAGCCATGTGGTGGCTTTGTTGAAATTCACTTGATCATGGTAACTTGCGTCGTGCCGCGGCATTAAAAGGTAACCCAAGTGTTTTTTTTCTTTCTTTATGTTTCTTCTTCTTAGATTAGATTTTCTTGAACTAACTTGTTTGTGATATTGGTGTACGACATGATTGATGCAGTTCAGGAACACATTCTGGGAAATGGGCTAAGGCTGTCAAAACTGTTGTCGCATTCAAAAATCCGCGGTCAGCGGTTTCAATTACGCTGGGGCGGTTTACATTTTGCGGCAGCAGAAGGGTGGAACACAAATAGCATGCTCTCTGAAGTTTGTTCCGCTGCAGCGTCCAAAATTCCACTGACAGCGGAAATGTTCAAGGCCCAACTCTTCAAAAAGGAAAAAAAAAAAGCACGGATAACGGTAAAATTCCGCTGACGCGCTTGGTAAGTCGGTGGGGGGCCCAGTTACAAGTATAAATATAGGGGGACCCCCTTCTTTTACCCTTTCACACTTTTACATCCCAGAGCCCTTTTTACTGTTCATAGCCATTGTGCATCTAAGCTTCAATATTCTAACAAGTTGGCATCCTACATAGAATCTAACACTGGTATATTCAAATTCTTAATTTTAATTGTAGATTTTCATATTTTTATTTGTTTCTTCTTAATTTTCTTTTCTTAAATGGGGTAATTATATACCTAATCCTTAAACATGTTTCACCAGGTGGGTTATAATCAACGGGTAGTGAATTATTGTTTCCTAATAGGGTCTAGGGCTTTCAATTTCCAGTACTTCATGTCTAATTTTGTTAGTTGATTAAACCCCAGTTCTTGAACAAGCTCTCAGTGCACGTTTTATTTGAATTCCACTGCAGCGGACCAAAAATCTGCGGTTAGCGGACTGTTATGTGCTTGGACTTTTTGAATGAACAATTTCACTACAGCGACCATAATTCCGCTGACAACGGTTGGCATTCCGCTGCAGCGGCCACTTTTCCGCTGACAGCGGAGTTGAGATTCAGAGAATGGTACAATAGATTCCGCGGCCGCGCCTATTTTTTTCGCGGTCAGCGGTTTCCAACATCCGAGAGTGGGTATTCTGATCCCTACAATTCTGCTGCAGCGGCCATTTTTTCGCTGATAGCGGTGGCCTTTCCGTTGCAGCGGTTACTTTTCCGCTGACAACGGATTTGTCTATATGCAACTGATTCTGATCCTCTGCATCATTTACCTCTGTGCTTCAATTGAATACTTGTATACCATGTACTAACAATCTTCATTGATATGTTTGTAGACAATGGTTCGTTCACGAGGTGCCTCAGACAAACAACCCGGAAGGGGTGATTCTTCTAGGGGTCGGGGTCGGGGTCGGGGTAGGGGTAAACAACCGGCAGCACCCCTAGGCACAAGAAAGATTATAGGAAACAAATCAACACTCCGGAGGCCAACTCCCGACCCGTCAGAGTCCAGTGAATATGTCCCCTCACGGGAGGTTTCGTAGGGGAACAGTGGTGCACCCCGGGTAGAGGCTCAATCTCAACCTAGGCGTCTTGTCAATGAGCCTACAACATCAGGCTCTTCAGATATCCTAGGTTTATCTAGTGACTCTTCACATCCTCTAGATACGAGTGCAGTAGTTCCATCCACCACATATGCCTCAATTGCTCTTGATAGTTCTGATGATACCCCAGATGATGGCAGGGGTGGTGACACCCAAGTACTAGCAGGAGGGCTACTCAGGACCAGAAATCCAACAGTGTGGCAGGATCGGTTTGTCTCTGAACCAGATTATCACAAGTTTAGAGACTGGTGGCCTTAGAGGTCACTTGTTTTGGAGTGGCCATTCGTTGAGAGGGACTTTCTACCCCACAACCCGAACGTCAAGAGGCAATTCAACGAAAGCGTGGGGTGGAAATTCTTCACCAGCGGGGTTCAGGAGGCCAATGAATTTGTGGTAAAAGAGTTTTATGCCAATGTTGCCCACATAAAAGAGGGCATACCTGACCCAAGTTCATAACAAGAAAATCCTTTTCAATGGCGATGCACTCAATGAGTATGCTTGTTTAAAAAATGAAGATGAGACCCTCTATAATGAGAAGGAGGATTTGGGTGATGCAGCTCGCCCATGGTTGGACTCCATTATTGCTATCCCTGGACTACTCCAGCATGGTTGACACCAGGAGCTACTATTTTCAGGAACACGCTCAGTTTTGAGGCTAAGAGATGGGCAACATTTGTGTAGAGCAGGATTGACCCCACTTTGCACGACAGTGACATGCCTCTTTCATGGGATCTTATTGTGGGGGTAATTATGGTTGGTTTTCCGATCAACATCGAGAATATCATGGCGAGGTTTATTACCAGGATAGTCCAGAAGAATGAGAGCTCTTATCCCTTCCCCAACTTCCTCACTTTGTACTTTCAGTACATGGGGGGTTGAGGGAAGGGACTTTGATGTAACGGTAAAGCCAAAGTCGCAATTCTCCTGGTACAGCTTGAAAGTGCCAGACAACCCCAAATCCAAGAGCAAAGCCACCACTTCTATTGATGATGAGCCTTCTACTGTTGCGGAGGGGTCCTCTGTTGCTTCAATCGCGGAGCCTTCCTCTGGTCCTTCTATTACCATTCTTGATCAGTGCCCACCTCTTCCACATACTCTCAGACTGCTCTGAGGGTGTCTCATACATTGGCTGGTATCAACAACTGGTTGAGGTAGCTTCTTCAAAGTTAATTGACCTCTCAACTGCATTGTAGCCCAGTCAGCTCCAGCACAGATTCAGTTGCCTCCAACATTGGAGGAGACCTTGAAGAGCTTGGTTGATAACCAGAAGAAGATATTAGAGACCCTGAACACACATGGGAAGGAGATCCATTCCTTGGGGAAGGCTGTGAAGAAAATGAAGAAAAGTTAGGATGAGCTGAAAAAGAGTCAGGTGGAGACGCAGAAGACCCAGGCTGAGCTGACGAAGGAGGTAGACAAGCTCACAGTAGCGGGAGCCATCCCCCTTGATCTATTGATAAGAGATCCTGCCCCTGCAGATCAGGCAGCACAGGTTCCAGAGCAGGAGGTTACCTCAGCCCCAGTAGCGAGAGGAGTCATTCCTCGGACTGATGACATGGAGATCCAGCTCGAGGATCCATCGGGAGAGAGGTCTTCCCAGCCACAGGACTCTGCTCTAGTGACTTCCACTGATCCTTCCTCCACAACTGACCCGACCCCCATGCAGACCGAGGCACCCTAGGGAGTTCTCTCTTACTCTCTCACCCTTTCACTATTTTATATTCTTGCATTTAGAATTGAGGGCAATGCTAATCTTTATTGGGGGAGGTGTCCTCTACTAGTGATTTGGTGATTCAGACATTCAAATATTTTGGTTTGTAATAACTCCTAATACTGCTTTTCTTTTCTTTATTTGCATTTTTCATACTTTTGGTTTGTTTTATCTTTGGTATGTATATATAAAGTTTCCTTTCTCATGTATATATTATTTTCCTTTATAGTTTAGCTTCTTATTTATTTTAGTAGCTTCTTTTTTATTATAGCTTCTTCTTTACTTTTTCGTTATCAATAAGCCATTGGTTTTCCTAAGGCCACGGTTCTTTCCAAGGGTGAAAATTGTGTGAACGGGAGGGGTGTCTCTTCCCTGCGACGGACGGTATGACGACCTTCTTAAGGGATTGAGTCTGTTTTTTGTTTTGTTTTTTTCCCTTTATTTTGGTAGTAATGAATAAATGTGACTTGAGTAAGCTTCACTTGGCACCAGCATATTTACCTTTGACCCCATGGTTAGAGACAAATTGTAGACGAGTCTATCTCTAAGTGTGACCCGTAGAGTCTTGAGTTGGCTAAAATTGTCATCAAGTGGTGTTTGTAGCCATAGATGAGTTTTCAATATAAACCAAGATTGTTGTGGGACCTCGACTCTATGCTCTTTAACGATCATATGGCTTGAGAGGTGAGGTTTGTATTGCATATCTCGAGTGTCGTGCCAAAAAGTCTAGAACTTTCCCCAAGTGTTTTTCTAGGCGAAATTTTAAGTTAGCTCGACTTGTGAAATGATTATAGGCTCTCCTTGATTCCCTTTTGAAATCAAAGACTTCCATAGCCTACCATGATAGTATCCTTAGTCAACCCCTTGTGAGCCTAAGCCTATTTGTTCAAAAACCACGTTAAAAAACCTTCATCCATTCTATAATGATCCTCTCTTGGCACCCATTCTTTCCTTGAGCACTCATGATGAACAATGGTCAAAATCATAAGTTTGGGGGAGAGACGAGGAAATTCAAAGTGATGAAAGGAATTTTCAAAAAAGGAAAGGCCAATAAAAGGTTGAAAAGCCAAAAAGAACCAAGTCAAAAAGAAAAGTAAAGGTNGCATAATGGAGTCTATTTCATGTGTAGGTGAATTGGAGATGGAAACCGAGCTAAATGGATGCAAATACATCGAAAATACGCTCAAGAGGCGAGGAGGAGTGCACCGGGCTATAGTCGGGCGCCATAGCCCAAACGTTTGACCCTGCCTGGCGTTAGCCAGGCGTTAGAGCTGAAATGCCTGACCCTGACTGGTGTTAGCTAGGCGTTAGAGATGAAATGCCTGCCTTAGCCTGGCGTTAGCCAGGCGCCAGGGCCCAAACTCCAGGACCCTGTTCAGGCTAAATTCGAGTTTTGAAGAGTTTAAGTGTTTCCCGGTTGGAATAGAAGTCTCCTACACGTTTAGGGTTTGTCCTAAACATATAAATAGACCCCAAAACACAACTTGAAAAAGGGATTTTTGAGAGAGGAATCCATTGAAGTGAAGAAAAAACCTGTGGATTACTACTCAGTGAAGCAAACATTGATTTTCATAG
>MDKI01231022.1:0-40217 GCA_005239505.1 Nicotiana paniculata | reverse complement strand
TGGTTAGTTCCAATTGATGCTAGTTGAGGTCACCAATAGTACAAACGAATTTTCGTGAAATCTGTCATAGGAGTGGGGCTTATTTTGTTTGCTTGAGGACAAGCAAGAGCTTAAGCTTGGGGGAGTTGATAACTTGGATTTTTGCCTCGTTTTCCATTCCCTTATACATGAATTTTGGATATAATGGTACACAAAGTGGCTCCGAAAGATTATACGTTGTGCTTGTTGTAGGATTGAACAAAAAATGAAGACACTCAGTCTAAAATATGCTCAAAACAGGAGTGAATCCGGCACAAGGATCAAACACAACAAAGATGATCAAGCCAAAAAGGCCACCGCGACCGCGGTCCTCATTTCGCGGTCCGCAGTGAAATTCCAGTGAGGTCAAAAGTTAGGCAAACACCCACCGCGGCCGCGGTCTTCATTTCACGGACCGCGGTGGCATTCCAGTGAGGTTGAACACAAGGCAGGTTTCCACCACGGCGGCAGTCCTCATTTCGCGGTCCGCGGTGGCATTCCAGTGAGCTTGGGAAATAATACAAGTCTCCACCGCGGTTGCAGTCCTCACTTCGCGGTCCGCGGTGGCATTCCAGTGAGCTTGGGAAATAATACAAGTCTCCACCGCGGTTGCAGTCCTCACTTCGCGGTCCGCGGTGGCATTCCAGTGAGCTCGGGAAATGATACAAGTATCCACCGCGGCCGCGGTCCGCGGTCGAACCTTACCAGAAGATTAGCAGCTCAACAGCTTCAATGTCTTCGCCGACTGCGGTCGTGTTTTCGCGGTACGTGGTGGTCCCGCAAGGGAATTTTTGTCCGAAAATTTGGTAGACTATAAATAGACTATTTTGTAATTTCTTTACATATCTTGTAATTTCTGAAGTAGAAAGCACGTGAATATTTTAGGGTTTTTATCTCTTTATCTTTGTTCTTGCATTTTTAACATTGAAAACTTCAATTTCATTGTTAGGAATCATTTAAAAATGGGTTATTCTTCTTCTCTATCATTATTTTCATCTTTGATTATGAGTAGCTAGACCCATTAGCTAGGGTTGTGGCTCAACCCTAGTGTGGGTATGTAATGTGTTTTTGAAATTAAGGTTGGGAATTAATGGGTGTTGGCTATTTAGGCTAGTTCAAGGTTTTTATTGCTATAATTAGTGGTTGCAACTAATTAACCTTTTCATGACATGGGTCTTTCTTGAGAAAGAAGACTTGAGTCTAGAAATTAGCCTAATAGGAAATTATGGCATTATCAAGAGATTGGTAGTCCCAATCAATGGGGTTGAACCCAGAAATGGTCAAACTCTACTTGAGCCCTAATTAACGGGTTAAACCTCGAGAGAGTAACACCCTACCTAATCCTGTATTGCTTGATTAATTGGCACCCAATTGGCCTCGAGAGGGGAAATTAGGATAAAATCACTCAAACTACCGAGAGGTATAGAGTGAGCACCTTCGTGCATTGGTTATAGCTGTATCCCTAGCCAATTCACCGACCTTAGAATTGAACCCCGTTGTGTATCCACCTAGGCAACGGTCACGACCCTAGTGCCTTTATTAATATCAGAAAACAACAACAAAAACAAAGTTAGTCATTAATTAGCTTACAAACAGTAGAATACACTTAGCATACTTCAACACCAACAAATGATTAGAAGTGCAATTAGAAACACTCGACCCGCCCTTCTAGATCATTTATACACTCACTCCCATTGTAGGCTCCCTGTGGATTCGATCCCGATCATTCGGGTAAAAGCTACACGATCCTTGCCTTCATACTTATATAGTAGTGTGGGCGAGGCGTGATCAATAAGGCTTGAAATAGAAGGAGAACCCTATGAATCAAAGGAATATCAGTGATAGCGGGCTAGGGTTAGAAGGGGGAGGGGGTGAGAGACAAGAGAGGGAAGAAGGGGATCGAACGGCGGCGGGTTTTTGAAAATAGGGGTAGGACTTAGGTTGGGGTGTAATTAAAAATGGAAGATGAATCCTGGATCGTTGATCTTCTAAGATCAATGGCCAAAATTAAATCTGGTTAGGGCGGCTTATGGATATGGATTATTGGGTTATAATAATTGGGTTTGGGAACTGGGTTATGGTTTGGTTTAATTGGGCTGATAATTATTGGGCTGAGGTCCGAAAATTCAATTGAAAGAGGATTATAAAATAACTTATAAAAATAGTTAATAAATGATTAAGCTATTTGTATATAAAAATAATTTAAAGTAATTACTTAATATTATAAAAATATAAAAAGTCATTTTCGTATAGAATAAAGTAATTATGCACACATGGGTTATTATTGCAAAGTTATTGCAATTATAACCTAAAGATGTAAATATAATTATTCATAAAATAATTAAAGCTTAATATAAATATAAAATAATAAAATTAAGCAATAAAATTATTATAAAATTATTTGTGATGCAATTAGTAATTATTTAGATAATAAAATTATGGGATACATTAATTAAAATTCTTTTAAAATTACAAAAAAATACTAATTGATGCTCATGCGTTATTTTGAAAATATATATGCATTTTGAAAATATATATGAAAAAAATTGGGTATCAACAGTGATAAGCGTAAGTATGGAGAAATGATAGCCAAACCAATATCGTCAAAGGGCTGGGGCCTCGAGTTCGATAATCTCGAGGGTGTCGAGGTCCGTCGATAGCAGTGAATTAAGAATAATAAATGGAAAACAATGAATGAAAAACAATAAAGCTGAGAAAGAATGTTGAGCACGTTAAACGATAAAAGCTAAGTGGAATATTAATCCCTAATATGGTCCATTTTTAATTATGACAACTTCTATCGGTACAGTTGCATAACGGCTTAGTACGGAATTGTACTATTTCTTAAAAATCATATCCGTCATAACCATGTGTCCTTGGAAATTTTTCGCTTTTCCTTGACTGTTATCGATTTAGCACTACCTCGAGGTAGGTTGTGACGGGTCCTCGATGTGCCTTCTCAAAGTGTAAGTTCCGGGATCAATTCGAACTTCACTTCGAATTCTTCGAGCTCGGGCTCAGCGCAACAAAGACCTCGAAATCGGACTCCTCCGATTTCGATCGTATACAATTATATATCCTGAATGCCACCAAAAATGAATTAAAAAGTTATATATTTTGAACTTTTTTGCAGGGTGCTCATATAAATTCTCTATGGCTATAAAATACAGTAGCAACATATCCATTCCATTCAAAACACATATAAAAGGTTTTTAAAACGAAGGATTAACCCAACCGCCTACCTAACTCTTAAATTAAAATAGATGGTAGATGTATCATATATGTATAATTAATGGCGGACCCAAGATTTTATGCAAGCGGTTTCAATCTTAGAAGTATATAACTTTAGTCGTAAAATAGTAGTTGTCAGGTGAGTTCAAATAAAATATTTATACAAAATTTACGCAACTTTAATCGTAATTGATACATATATACAATATTATGTTTTGATGAAGCGAGTTCAGTTGAACCCGCTTGCCACCACGTGCGTTCGCCACTGGATATAACTATGTATAATCATTGTACAATCTATGTATACCGGCTAGAAAAAAACAAACATTTAACATGACCGGCTATTTGTGTAATAAAAAATGAGTAATAGGAGAGTTGAATTCTTTTTATAATTGTGATATCCGATTCAGCTTCCACACACCTCGCTTATAGGAGAGATATAATAGTTTTATTACCAAATCAACCAAGAATTGTGTGTAACAATAACAATAACAAATTTAGTAATCCCACACGTGGAATCTGAAAAAATAGTGTGTAAGCATCCTTACTCTTACCTTGAAAATGTAGAGAAGTTGTTTCCGATACATAAGAATTGTGTGCAATTTCTTAAAATTGTTGAAACCCTATTATGGTCTTCATATGATATGATAGTGGAAACCACTTTTTTTTCTAGTTAGCAATAATGTTAATGATTCTGCTTCCCATCCAAAATCGAGGCTCTATCCTATTGGAGCATTTGATCAATTCTACTCACTGTGTCTTTCTCCTTTGCAAATTTTCGGTGCAAAGCTAGAAATTATTACTATAAATTACATCTATTATATTACTATGTCTTATGGCTAAGTTTCACTGTAGACCTACTTTCTTGTTATGAATCGCTCATAGTTTAGCAGCAACATCAAAAGTTCATTTAATTAACACTCAATTAAAGACATGAATAATCTTTATCATAAGAATATTCATCTAAACTACTGAGTACCTTAGCTTTTATCTCTCTTAAACATCTCACTTAATTAACGTTTCACTACTTGGTGTATGAAGGGTTAATTTGAAAAAAAAATAAAAATAAATAAAAGTTTCCTATTTTATTAAAATATCAAATATTTTGAAATAAATTCAGTTTGCCAAAACGACTCATATTTGGGACCAAAATGAGTAATAGTTATGCAGGAAATTTCGAATCAAACTTCATTCAAATGGAGTAGGCAACCAACTCAGTGTTGTACTTATACTAGATTACTATAAAGGCAAAAATCTTAACTATAAATAAAGAGTAGAACAATGAATATGTATCATAAAATTCTAAAATTTTTATATACAAAATATACATATATGTGTGTCTATAATTATAGTTTTTAAATAGGTACCACTACTAAAAAACAGTAAAATTGCGTCTGAACAACTCCGTCCGATTTAATTCGGTCGCAGTTTTCGTCGAAAGCTTTATTAAAAATATATCTTTATTTTTTTTTAAATTTTTGGCTCAAAATTGAGACTGATTCGGTCGCTCAATTACGCGAAAAAAATCGCGAAAATATTTTTTACGTTTTGCAACTTAATCTATCGCAACTATTAAAATTAAAAATAAAATAAAATTAATGTTTGCGACCAATTTGGCCGGAATACGCAATTAAAATGAGGTCTGACTGGTCAACAAAATTTGCGACTAAATCGGTCGCAATTTGAAAATTCAAATTTCAAATTTGCGATCGATTTAGTCGCAAATCTTTTCTTTTGTAATACCCCCAACCCGTTTTTTCTTCTTTCTTCTTTCTTCTCTAACTTTTTTCCCTCTCCTCCCCTCTCCTCTTCTGCCCCCACCCGGTCTATTTGTTAATTTTATCCTCTAATCTAATTATATTAGGTATGATTTTCCTCTCTCTCACTCCCCCTCTCCTTCACCTGCTCCATCCGCCTCTGCCCCCTTCAGCCGCCCCCCTCCCCTAATTTTTTTTATCCTTATGTTGTTTAACTCTTTTTTGCTGCAGGAATCAGGCGTCTCATCTACCCTCCGGTGGTGGTTCGGCAGCAGATCCGTTGGTTCATTTTTCAGGTTTTTTTGCATTGATTTAGCAAAATAATATGTACAAATTAGCTATATAATTTACAATATAGTATAGATAATTAACAATAATTTTTGTAATATAATATGTATATAGTGATGTTAAAAATTTAATTGTTTAGATTAATTAGCTATTTTTTATTGTTTATATAAATTCTTGTTTAATACTTGTTTATATCAATTCTTGTTTAGAACTCTTGTTAAAAATACTTGTTAATTTTTTTTTTTGCAATATGATAATTCTTATGAAAAACAGCTAAAGAAATAACTTAAATGCTAATACTTCGTATAATTTAGGTTATAAAAGTTAAAATTTTTATACATTCAAGTTATGTTAGTTAAGAAACAACTTAAGTGCTAATACTTCTCTGTTTCGGCTTTTCATTTAGAAATTCTCCATGCCCTATCTATGTGTTAATTATATTATTTATTATTGAAACGAAATGAAGAAAATGCAATCGATTAAGTATTAGAACGCTATCATATGCTAATTCGAAATAAATTAGATTAATTTTTATGTTTTAGGACTTTTTTGTCTTACAATTGTTTATTATACATATTAATATTGGAATCACACAGGTATTATAGTAAAATATATAATTAAACTATTTAGATTACCTTTGGGAGAATATAACTGTCACGACCCAAATTTTCCTCCGTTGGGTGTCGTGATGGCACCTAGTCAACAACAATAATAAACCTAATATATTGTTTTTCTAAAATAAATAATTCTTTATACATTGCATATTTCCAAAACCCGGTAGTACAAGTCATAAGCTTTATAGAGTTTACTACAACTTCTAATTACAACTGTTTGGAAGTAAGCAAAAACAGTGTAAATGCAAAATAGGAAGGTGACTCCGAAGCCTGCGAGCGCGACGACAGGTTGAGTCTTCCCGGCAAGAATCCGCACAGCTACTAACGATCAATACCTGGATCTGCACAAAATGTACAGAAGAGTAGTATGAGCACACCACAGCGGTACATAGTAAGTATCAAGACTAACCTCGGTGAATTAGTGACGAGGACTAGTCAAGACACCCATTGGTCTAATAAACTAAACAATTATCAATATAGGAATAAAGGGGAAAACGATATACACATAAAGGCTACGCAATATAGCTAACAATACAATGAATTCGATAAAGAAGGAAAAATAATAAGTATCAGCGGAAACCATGAAACAACAGAAAGATTGAATAGAACCCAAACAAATCTGGAATGTGAATATACAACATAGACAAGTAATGTCTCAACAACTTCAACCACTTCTACATCAAATTCGTAGTCATCTCTACGAGGTTCCGAACCTCGGACAAATCACCGTTTACGAGTCCCAATATTCGAACCCTACCACTTGGCATCTTGCGCCCTCATTCGAGTGCTAACTGCACGGACGACATATGTTCCAATTGGGTCATCTCCACCCATACGTTAAGTACAACAAGAATATCTATACTTGACAAGAACAAGGAGCCCTAAATTCATTACTAGTACTTAACTAAGTGTATGCTTGTGCAGGTGTCCTAACATGATTCAACAACCCATAAGTATAAGAAAAAGAAAAGGCAACACGTACATTGTCATCTCAAAAATTTCCACACGAATAAACTCACACCGTAAGTGTTCCAGTACACAATATCAACAACAAGGAAATGACCCCAGGCCAACACAAGTATCACAAACAATCCCTGACATAACCCACCTTGTCTCGCCACGTGTGAAATTGTAAAGTATATGCCCGCCTTGTTTCACCACACGTGCATAAACATGTTACCACCTTGTCTCGCCACATGCGCAACCCACATATACATATCCCGCCTTTTCACGCCGCATGTGAAATATCAATATGAACACGACACGGCAGAAACCTCGTGCAAACCCCCATATCAACAACCGCACGGCAGAAACCTCGTGCATCACAATAACCACAACAACATGGCAGAAACCTCATGCATCTCCACAATAAGTACAACAACAACAATGGCAACAATTCAAGATACAATAATTACATCAACTCAAGAGCCTTCGATCACAAGATAGGAAAAACTAGTTCACGAGAAATAAACATAATAAGGAAAGCTAGGCATATTAATAACCGTTCAACCAAGAAAGAAAAATAGAATTTAACAGTCGCACCTAAATGCACGGGTTAACAACAAGAAGTCAACACGAATCCGATAAATTTATTTACGACAAGTCAACTAAGGTATAGAATATCTGAACTTCTTTTAAGGTCAGCAGTTTCAAGGGTATTCAACAATTTCATTTAAGGACAAGCAACGGGAAAATAATCATAACCTCAGTTAAGACCAAACTACTATAGGATGAGATGAAGATAATTACAATTAGAGATAGGCAGTTAAGGAGGCATATCATGATAGTAAAAAGGGAATAAAATCTTCGGGTAAGTCAATTAGGAGTCAAATAGGCAATAGGAGTAAATCCAAAAGTAAGAATTTCTACATTTAAGCAGATAAAGAGGAAACTATAAATTAGGAAATTCGATCATGCTAGGGGAAATTCATACTTGATGAATATAAGGACCTAAGATTCCTAAAGGGTCAACTTTCCACAAATAAGTTCGATCACGCACACGTCACCTCGCGTACACGGACTACAATCAACATAGAGGACTCAAATCCTAAAGGGTAATTCCCCCACACAAGGTTAGGCAAGATACTTAACTCAACCGCTCAAACCAAACTTGAAATCACGTTCTTGCCACGAGTATCCCACTCCAAATGGCCGAACTCTAATCAAATCAATAGCATCGTGTAAAAATACTACAAGCAACTAGTTTAACTAAAAAATTCGAAGCTAAGACGCGAAATTAGGAAAATTTCCCAAAAGGTACCCCGGGCCCACGTCTCAGAATTGGGTAAAAACTACAATTTATGAACACCCGCTAAATTATGAGAACATTCGAACAAAAATCATCCAAAGCCGACGTCGAAATCTCACTCAAATCTCGAATTTTCAATTGGGGAACTTTTTCTCCCATTTCCAAACTTTTACTCTCAAATTCCTTGATAAAAATGAGGAAAACCACAATAGATTAATGAAATAAAACCAAATTCGAGTAAGAAATCGTTACCCACAAGATTCCTCTGAAAATCCGTCAAAGAATCCCCTTCTCCCGAGCTCAAAATAAAAAAATAGAGTGAAAATGAACAACCCTCGATTCTACCCCCTTTTCTGCCCAGCGATCCTTGCACTTGCGGACATTTCATGCACCTGCGGTCCAGCCAGTCGCACCTGCGAAAATCACTAACTCCCACATATTTGCACCTGCGCTTAAGGTCACGCACTTGCGGGCTCGCAGGTGCGGCCAAAACCTCGCACTTGCGCCTCAGGCCTGGCTCCCCAAATTACGCATCTGCAGGCTTCCGCTCCGCTCCTGCGACTTTGCACCTGCGGCTACCCATCCGCAGGTGCGGAAAAATACCAGAACTCTAAAAACCAGCAAGTCAGCAAACTCTAAATTCCAAAAACAAATTCGTTAACCACCCGAATCACACCCGAGGCCCCCGGAACATCGACCAAACATACCAACCAATCCTATAACTCCATACGAACTTAGTTGAGCTTTCAAACCACATCACATAACATCAAAATCGCCAATTATGCATGGATTCAAGGCTAAAAACTTATGAAATTTCCAAAATCCACAACCGACGCTGAAACACATCAAAATTAGTCCGAATGCCGTGAAATTTGACACACATGTCAAAAATGATACTACGGACCTACAACCGGAATCCCATTCTGAGCCCGATATCAAAATTTCACCAATCTGCCAAATTCGCCAAAATTCTGACTTTCGCCAATTCAAGCCTAAATCTACCACAGACCTCGAAAACACATTTCGGACGCGTTCCTCATCCCAAATTAACCATATGAAGCTGCTGACATCATCCATAAATCGTTCCGGAGCCGTTTACATAAAATTCAAATTCTGATCAAAACTTCACTATTTAAGCTTCCAAAACAACATGCCTTCTTCCAATTCGACTCTGAATCATCCGGTAACAGAATCCAACCATGCACGCAGGTCAATGTACACAATGCGAAGCTGTTCATGACCTTATGCCACCGAACTGAGCTTAAATTCTCAGAACGACCGGTCAGGTCGTTACATTCTCCCCCTCTTAAACAAACGTTCGTCCTCGAACGTGCCAAGATTCGCCTCAAACTCATCCAATCACTGGATGCACACTTCCAAAGCACACCCGCGGATGATCCCACGTTACCCCAATCTACATAATCCTAATGACACCTTATCAAATGCTATTTAGCCTTTCTACTAACACCGATAAGCCTCAGACCTCAAATTCTCACCTTCTCTTCATTTCCACAAGACCTGATTCTAAATCTATATCCGGTACCAGCCTCAACCCGCCGAATGAACTCATGCCTACCCCTACAAGGTACGACCACACAACATAACGCACCACACATAGGCCCTTGATAACACTTCTGATCACAATAGCTGCCCGAAATCAACTCAACACCGACAATTAGCCTCATATCCGATAGAACTATATTCCCAACTCCATCACACTGATAATAATGCAAGAAACATGAAGACTTCATAACTTTTACACCCGAATCACCAAGCCACAACTAACACCACCGGTCACACACCCCGCAAGATAAACTCAGGGAGCACATAACGAAAATGACTGAATATGAAATGAGGAACACATAAGGGAACTATAAAACAAGCCCGATAGGCACAACTCTCTATCAATGCTAACTTACAGAACAACATAACAAGGAAGGAATTAAAGCACATGAACAAATCACAAGGATCCCATCCTGGCATAACTTATCTCATGGTACACAGCTCGGTTCAAACACTTCAAAACACACAAAATCACGGGGGTTTCGTACTCAACTCTAAATCACAAATAGGATATATATAACCCACCGACTGGAAATTTTTAATAGATTACTTCCTTCAACAAAATTACAACACGTGCTGGCCCCTACACCGGTGGAGTATAAGAATCACAGCTCGTAACAACTATACTCAGGAACCGCATCAAGCCTACCGTACTGGACAACAGTAATTTACTACTAGTCTCATATCTCTCAATAATGAATAAAAACAAACAATATACATGGGCTACCACTCACAAAATATCCTAACAGGAGCAAACACAAAAATAGAGTGCAAAGCATGAAACTCACTCATAAACAAAACAACAATGAGGTAACTCGTCCCGACCAACACAACTATAACTAATTACAAATGGTGCCCCTCTGTAACAAATCAAAACATACCTGTACTATAACATCTGGCACAACGGCCTCCAGCCTACTATACGAACACATCAATGGGTCGGGCCTCCCCCTCTTGGTCGCCCTCTACTCATCTAAATGCCCTACTGTAACACATCTGCCTGGAGCCTGGGACAATCTCTCACCCTGTGGCTGATATCTCCACACTCAAAACAATCTCTCTGCTTACGTGGCTGTGGAAACTGTGCGGTACGAGTAATCTGAGATCCATGAGTACCTAAAAATCCATGCGAAGCTGGTAATGCAAATTGAACTGGCTGACCCACAAAACCTCTACCGTGTCGTACCCTGCCTCCATAATAAGGACCAATAGATTTCTCCGGCCTACGAGGCCTCCTCACCTCTCTTCCCCCTCTCTCCTGACATCGTATGTCCTCCCTCTCAAAGCCCCACCTGTCATCTCTCTCATGATCCAGCATGCCCTCAACTCTGCGAGCAATCCCTACCACCTGCTGAAATGAAACATCCGACTCTAACTCCCGAGCCATACTGAACCGAATATCACGCCTGAGGCCCTCAATGAATCCACAAACACGCTCTCTAATTGTAGCAACCAAAGCAGGTGCATGCCTGGCCAAATCACTGAATTTGACGGCATACTCTGTTACTGACATAGTACCCTGACGCAGCCGCTCAAACTCCATGCGCCATGCATCTCGGAGGGACTGAGGTACAAAATCGCTCAAGAACATCTCTGAAAACCGACCCCATGTAAGTGAAGCTGACTCGGCCGGGCTACCCAACTCATATGCCCGCCACTACTTATAAGCCACTCCTCTGAGCTGGAATGTAACGAAAGCAACCCCGCTCGTCTCCACAATGCCCATAGTATGAAGAATGCGGTGATACTCCTCCAAGAAACCCTGGGCATCATCAATCACCAATCCACTGAAGGTAGGAGGGTGGTACTTCTTGTACCTCTCAAGTCTAAGTTGTTCTTCCTCAGATGATGCTGCCCTAACCACGTGCGGAACTGGGACCACAAGTTGTGCTGCCATGACACCTGGAACCTGACCAACATGATCTCGCTGCTCTGGAGTGTGGGAGATGGGAGTCTGAGCTCCTCCCCTACTCTGTGAAGTAGCTGGTGCACCCGGAATCAACCCCGCCTGAGTCAAGGTACAAATCATATCCCAGAACTGTGCCAAGGTCTCTTGAAGTCCGGGTGTAACAACATGCGCCTCCGGTGCCTGTCCCCTAACTGGAACTACTGGCGTCTCCTCAACGGCTGCTCTGGCAGGTGCTCTAGTTGCGGCATGTGACCCTCGTCGTCCTCTGCCTCTACCTCTGCCCCTGGCGGCATTTGCTCTGGTGGTAACATCATTAGGATCTGCAGCTCGCGTCCTCACCATCTGTGAGAGAATGAAATGATAATTTCAAACTTCAAGATCAATGAACTCGCACGATAAGAATGAATGAAGGAAAGTTATCCTAATAGTTCCGTAGCCTCTCAAAGATAAGTACAGACGTCTCCGTACCGATCCGCAAGACTCTACTAAACTCTCTTATGACTCGTAGCACCTATGAACCTAGAGCTCTAATACCAACTTGTCACAACCCAAATTTCCCTCTGTTGGGTATCGTGATGGCACCTAGTCTTAAGGACTAGGTAAGCCTAATATTCATGGAATAACAACAATAATAATTAAACCTAATATATTTTTTTTCTAAAATAAATAATTCTTTATACATTGCATATTCCCAAAATTCGGTAGTACAAGTCATAAGCTTTATAGAGTTTACTATAACTTCAAATTACAACTGTTTGGAAGTAAGCAAAAACATTGTAAATGCAAAATAAGAAGGTGACTCTGAAGCCTGCGAACGCGACGATAGGTTTACCTTGAGTCTCCTCGGCAAGAATCCGCACAACTACTAATGATCAATACCTGGATTTGCACAAAAATGTACAGAAGATTAGTATGAGCACACCACAGCAGTGCCCAATAAGTATCAAGACTTACCTCGGCGAAGTAGTGACGAGGATTAGTCAAGACACCCACTAGTCTAATAAACTAAACAAATATCAATATAGGAATAAAGGGGAAAACAATATACACATAAAGGCTACACAATATAGCTAACAATACAGTGAATTCGACAAAGATGGAAAAAAATAAGTATCAGCGGAAACCAAGAAACAACACAAAGATTGAATGAAACCCAAACAAATCTGGAATGTGAATATACAACACGGACAGGTAATGTCTCAACAACTTTAACCACTTCTACATCAAATTCGTAGTCATCTCTACGAGGTTCCGAACCTCGGACAAATCACCATTTATGGGTCCCAATATTCGAACCCTAACACTTGGCATCTTGCGCCCTCATTCGAGTGCTAACTGCACGGACGACTTATGTGCTAATTGGGTCATCTTCACCCATACTGTAAGTACAACAAGAATATCTATACTTGACAACAACAAGGAGTCCTAAATTCATTACTAGTACTTAACTAAGTGTATTCTTGTGCAGGTGTCCTAACATGATTCAAAAACCCATAAGTATAAGGAAAAGAAAAGGAAACACGTACATTGTCATCTCACATTCCACACGAATAAACTCGCACTGTAAGTGTTCCAATATACTATATCAACAACAAGGAAATGCCCCCAGAACAATACAAATATCACAAATAATCCCTGACATAGCCCACCTTGTCTCGCCACATGTGCAATAGTAAAGTATATGCCCGCCTTGTTTCGCCACACATGCATAAACATGTTCCCACCTTGTCTCGCTACATGCGCAACCCACATATACATATCCCTCCTTGTCACGCCGCATGTTCAATATCAATATGAACACGACACGGCAGAAACCTCGTGCAAACCACATATCAACAACCGCATGGCAGAAACCTCGTGCATCATAATAACCACAACAACACGGCAGAAACCTCGTGCGTCGCCACAATAAGTGCAACAACAACAATGGCAATAGTTCAAGATACAATAATTACATCAACTCAAGAGCCTTCAATCACAAGATAGGAAAAACTTGTTCACGAGAAATAAACATAATAAGGAAAGCTAGGCATATTAAGAACCGCTCAACCGGGAAAGAAAAATAGCATGTAATAGTCGCACCTAAATGCACGGGTTAACAACAAGAAGTCAACACGAATCCGATAACTCTATTTACGGCAAGTCAACTAAGGTATAGAATATCTGAACTTCTTTTAAGGTCGGCAGTTTCAAGGGTATTCAACAATTTAATTTAAGGACAAGCAACGGGAAAATAATCATAACCTCAGTTAAGACCAAACTACTATAGGGTGAGATGAAGATAATTACAATTAGAGATAGGTAGTTAAGGAGACATAGCATGACAGTAAAAAGGGAATAAAATATTCGGATAAGTCAATTAGGAGTCAAATAGCAATAGGATTAAATACAAAAGTAAGAACTTCTACATTTAAGCAGATAAAGAGGAAACTAGAAATTAGGAAATTCAATCATGCTAAGGAAAATTCATACTTGACGAATATAAGGACTTTAGAGTCCTAAAGGATCAACTTTCCATAAATACGTTCGAGCACGCACTCGTCACCTCGTGTACACGGACTACAATCAACATAGAGGACTCAAATCCTAAGGGGTAATTCCCCCACACAAGGTTAGGCAAGATACTTACCTCAACCGCTCAAATCAAACTTGAAATCACATTCTTGCCACGAGTATCCGACTCCAAATGGCCCAACTCTAATCAAATCAATAGCATTGTGTAAATAATACTACAAGCAACTAGTTTAACTAATAAATTTGAAGCCAAGACGCGGAATTAGGAAAATTGCCCAAAAAGTACCCCGATCCCACGTCTCGGAATTGGGTTAAATTTACAATTTATGAACACCTGCTCAATTATGAGATCATTCGAATAAAAATCATCAAAAACCGACGTCGAAATCTCACTCAAATCTCGGAGTTTCAGTTGGGGAACTTTCTCTCCCATTTCCAAACTTTTACTCTCAAATTCCTTGATAAAAATTAGGAAAACCACAATAGATTAATGAAATAAAACCAAATTCGAGTAAGAAATCGTTACCCACAAGATTCCTCTGACAATCCGTCAAAGAATCTCCTTCTCCCGAGCTCAAATTCAAAAAATGGAGTGAAAATGAACAACCTGCGATTCTGCCCCCTTTTCGGCCCAGCGATCCTTGCACATGCGCATTCCGTACCTGTGGTCCAACCAGTCGCACCTGCAGAAATCACTAACTCCCACATCTTCGCACCTATGCTTAAGGTCACGCACTTGGGGGCTCGCAGGTGCGTCCAAAACCTCGCACCTGCGCTTCATGCCTGGTTCCCCAAATTCTGCATAGGGGCTTCCGCTCCGCTCCTGCGACCTTGCACCTACGGTTACCCATCCGCAGGTAAGGAAAAACACCAGAACTCCAAAAACCAGCAAGTCAGCAAACTCTAAATTCCCAAAACAAATCTGTTAACCACCCGAAACACACCCGAGGCCCCTGGACCCTCCACCAAACATACCAACCAATCCTATAACTCCGTACGAACTTATTTGAGCCTTCAAACCACATAACATAAAATCAAAATCGCCAATTATACATGGATTCAAGCATAAGAACTTATGAAATTTCCAAAATCCACAATCGATGCCGAAACACATCAAAACTAGTCCGAATGACCTGAAATTTGACACACAGGTCATAAATGACACTACGAAATTGCATCCACTTTCAGAATCCCATTCCGAGCCCGATATCAAAATTTCACCTATCGGCCAAAATCGCCAAAATTCTGATTTTCACCAATTCAAGCCTAAATCTACCACAAACCTCGAAAACATATTCCAGAGGCGTTCCTCAGCCCAAAATCACCATACGAAGCTGCTGATATCATCCATAACTGATTTAGGATCCGTTTACATAAAAGTCAAATTCTGATCAAAACTTCACTGTTTGAGCTTCCAAAACAGCAGTCGTCTTCCAATTCGACTCTGAATCATCCGGTAACAGAATCCAATCATGCACGCAGGTCAATGTACACAATTTGAATCTGTTCAAGACCTTATGCCATCGAACAAAGCTTAAATTCTCAAAACGACCGGTCGGGTCATTACAATAACTTAGTAAGTAGTATACATAAAAGAAATATGTCAACTTCTAATTTTTGTTGTTGTGAAGATGGCATTTGCGCATCGTAGATGGATGTATAATAGGAATCATCTTAATCTTGTGGGTTTAAGGGATGGATTTAAAGAAATGGTTGTTGGATTTATTTCTAACACAAGTGTGTTATGTTATTGAGAGAAGATGTTGTTACATGTCATCTTTTTTAAAAAGGGATTTATGGAAAATTATTATGTATGGAATGCTCATGGGGAGAACCTTGATAGCGTAAATGATGTTGATTTTCATAATTCTTTCGGTGGTGAGGATGTTAGTACCGTAATGACGAATAATGTTGAAAATTCTAGATTCAATGACAGGATGAGGGATTCCTTTGAGATGTTCCCGGGGTCTCAAACTGAACCAAATGATGAGGCTAAGAACTTCTTCAAAGAGTTAGAGGAAGCTAGTTGTCCGTTGTATGAAGGATCAGTGCATTCCAAGCTGTCTGTTGTTGTTCGATTACTTCAGACTAAGTCGGATAGTTCTATTTCTCAATCGGTCATGAATTCTATCATTGGGCTTATGAATGAACTTAATTCGAGTAACATTGATCTGCCCAAAGATTTCTACATGGCAAAAAAATTGGTTTCCAAGTTGGGTCTTTCATCAGAGAGGATTCACTATTGTGAGAATGGTTGCATGTTATTCTATAAGGATGATGCATCTCTAGAGAACTGTAAATTCTGTAACAAGCCTCGTTACAAGGATGCCACACATGATAAAAAGAACAAGATTCCGGTGAAGGTGATGCACTACTTACCCCTTATACCAAGGTTAAAGAGGTTGTATGCATCAATGACCTCCGCTCCTCATATGAAATGGAATCATGAGCATAGAAGGCCAGATGGTGTTCTATGTCATCCATTAGATGGAGAAGCATGGAAGCATTTCGATATGATGTTCCCGGACTTTGTTAGTGAACCAAGAAATATTAGGTTGGGATTATGCATTGATGGATTCATTCCATTTGTAGTCTCTGCTGCACCATATTCATGTTGGCTGGTGTTTGTTACGCCGTATAATCTTCCATCTGAGTTATGTATGACAAGTACATATTTGTTTCTAACTTGTATTGTTCCAGGTCTACGCAATCCAAAAACGTTGATTGATGTTTACATTCAGCCTTTGATTGATGAGTTGAAGTTATTGTAGCATCAAGGCGTGGAAACATATGATGTATCAACTAAGCAAAACTTCAGATTGCGTGCTGCTTTGATGTTGACTATAAATGATTTTCCTGCTTATGGAATGATGTCCGGGTGTTCGACTGCCGGAAATTTAGCTTGCCCGACTTGTATGGAAGATACAAAGGCATTCACTTTGAAACATGGTGGTAAGAATACATGGTTTGACTGTCATCGTCGCTTCTTGCCAATGGATCATGAGTTCAGGAGAAATACAAGTGCATTTATGAAGAACAAAACAGATTATGATGAGCCACGATCCGTCTTGTCTCCAGAAGAGACTTGGAATAGAGTTAGGGATCTACCTAAGGCAACAGAGTATCCCTTGGCTAATAAGATACCTGGTTATGGTGTTACACACAACTGGACTAAACAGAGCATATTCTGGAAGTTATCTTATTGGAAGCACAATTTTCTTCGGCATAATCTTGATGTCATGCATATTGAGAAGAACTTTTTTGACACTTGTTTAATACTGTGATGGATGTCAACAACAAGACAAAGGATAACTTGAAGGCCAGGATGGATTTAAAGGAATACTGTAGGCGAAGTGAGTTGTACCTGACATATTTGAACAACAATATTCAGAAATCCAAGGCCAATTTTACCTTCACCTTGGAGGAGAGAAGAGAGATTTGTGATTGGGTTAATAATTTGAGTATGCCTGATGGGTACGCATCAAACCTATCTAGGCGTGTTGACATGAAAGAGGGAAAGTTGATTTCTATGAAAAGTCACGATTGTCACATTTTCATGGAATCTTTGATGCCTGTTGCGTTTAATGCATTGCCTGATAGAATACAGAAGCCCATCACAGAGGTAAGCTTATTTTTCAAAGAGTTGTGTTCTAGCACCTTGAGGGTGGAGGACCTAACTTACATGGAGAGTAACATTCACGTAACTTTAAACAAGTTGGCGAAAATTTCCCCTCTTGGTTTTTTTGACGTGATGGAACATCTTCCAATTCACCTTGCACAAGAGGCATGGCTTGGAGGGCCAGTTCAATGTAGATGGATGTATCCATTTGAGAGGTAATTAGTGACTATTAATCATTAATACTTATGTGTTTCATTTTAACATTATTCCATCTAAATATAATGCTAATATGCAGGATTATTGGAAAATGTAAGCGGATTGTCAAGAATAGATCTATGATTGAAGGATCGATATGTGATACATATGTGGCTAGAGAAACTTCTTACTTTTGTTCATATTATTTTGAGCATGATGTACCATGTTTGAGAAATAGAACTGATTGGCATGACGATGGAGGCATCGATGCTTCGTATCCACCATTTTCCATATTCAATCAAGCAGGTAAAGGCGGTCCAAAACGTAGTTCAAAATGACTTTTGAGTGAGATGGAACAAAATTCAGGTAGAAAACATGTGCTTTTGAATTGCCCAGAGGTCTAGCCTTACTATAATTAAGTATACATTTATATTATTACCGACATATATTAAAGATTCATCATCGTTTTAAGTAATGGCATCTTTTATTTTGTCGGACAGTTGGTTTGTGATTACATATGGGCAAGAGCTTGTTTATCCAAAGTTCTCAGAATGGTTTAAAGAATTTCTAAGTGTTACTTAATTTTTAATATGGCCTTATTAACGATAAATTACAATAAATTATATATATTTAAATATTTCTAAATTATTTTACCCTCTATAGGTTCATTATCCAGTTAATGGCGTAAATGACCAATTTTTGCAAGATATAGCTTGGGGACCTGTGATGACCCAAAAGGTCATCTTGTGTAATTTAGCAGAAAATTATGTTTCGAGGCTCCGAAATCCTCCGTTAATCTCACCTTGATATGCGTGCATAGCCCGGGCGTGTAGCCGGGAAGCTTTTATGTGGAAATGTGTTGAACTGTTGAGTTTATGATAATCAATGAAAAAGTTGACTTTGGTCAACATTTTTGGTAAACGGACCCGGACCCATGATTTTCCGATCCTAGAGGGTCCGTAGGAAAATATGAGCCCTGGGTGTATGCCCGGAATCAAATTCCGAGGTCCCAAGCCCGAGAAATGAATTTTTAAAGAAAATTGTTTTCTGAAAATAATAGAGACCTTTGAAAATGAAATTTGATGTGAAAACTGTGTTTCTGGGCAAGTATTATGGTTCCGGAGCCCGTAACAGGTTGAATATATGTTATACGAGTTATCTGTGAAATTTGGTGTAAAACGGACTTGATATGATGAGTTTCGGATCAAAATCGGAATAATTAAGCCTTATGAAGTTTTGAGAAAATTCTATGAGTTTTGAGGTTTATCATTGTGTTGATGTTATTTTAGTGGTTTAGTCAGTCAAATGGGTTCGTAGGATGATTTTGAAAATCGTGAGTATATTTGGTGTCATTCCGAGTAGTATAGGTCAGTTCGGCACGTTGTTAGCGAAGTCTAGGAAATTTAAAGTTCCTAAGTTTGGTTCTTGGGGTTTGGGGGTGTGATTTTGAGTTTTAGTGTTGTTTTGGGTGTTCTAAAGGCTCGAGCGAGTCCGTGTTATGATTTGGGACTCGTTGGTATATTTGGACTAGGGCTCGGGTAGGCCCAGGTGCCTTCCGGGCACCTAACGGGGCTAAAAACCAGCAAACACAGCTGCTGGTGCACCTGTCCTGGTGTGACCGCAGGTGCGGTTGTCAAGTCGTAGGTGCGGGATCGCACCTGCGGTCCCCAACATCGCATGTGCGATCACCCAATGGCCTGTCCAATCATCGCAGGTGCGGAAAATATTCTGCAGGAGCGGAGCCGCAGGTGCGGTCTCCACTCCGCAGGTGCGGGCCCAGGCTCCCCAGCCCATTTCCGCAGGTGCGAGGTTTTTCTCGCAGGCGAGACCGCAGGTGCAGTCCCCGAGCCGTAGGTGCGGAATCACTGTGCATGCAGTGTGTTTTATATACGGGTTTTAAACCCATTTTTCTTATTTCTCTCTTCTTCCTTGGGCGATTTTCCTCCATTGTTAAGGGCTAACGACCTGGTCTTCTAAGGTAAGTGAACTCTACTAAAAAAATTGCTTAATGCATGAATTCTAGATTAACTAACTACATAAATTAGTGCAAAAATCAAGAATTTGGGTAGTAACCTAGAACTTGTGATCATTTGAGAATTTTCTGTGAATTGCCCATAAAATCAAGTAAAAATCGTATATTAATGATCCTTAGGCTTTGGGTGAGTGTTCCCTTCGAGAATTATTGGAATCCGAGCGAGCGGGTCCGGGGTCGAATTTGGTATTTTTGGAAGAATGCTTGGAATTGTATATTTAGGCTATGGGATTGTGTTAATGAGTCATTATTGATGTTAATAAGTTAATTATGTCTAGATATTGTTGTTTCGGAGTTGAATTCAAAAGGAAAGGCGGTGTTAGAGGCTTGATTGCTATTTTTGGACCCGAGGTAAGTGTCTTGCCTAACTTTGGTGAGGGAATATGTATTGTATGCTATGTGTTAAGTGTTTATCATGTCCAATGCATAGGTGAGGTGACGAGTACGTATGCATTGTGTTTCAAGCATGCCCGTGAGTCTATTTTCGATAAAAACCTTATTATTACTTTCATGTTCGTTATATTGTTATGCACGAGGGGACATTTCGTGCCGTGATTGTGATGTTTTATGCACGAGGGGACATTCCGTGTCATGCTTATGTTGTTTATGCATGAGGGGACATTCCCTGCCATAATTATATTGTTATGCACGAGGGGACATTCCGTGTCGTGATTGTGATGTTTTATGCACGAGGTGACATTCTGTGCCATGCTTATGTTGTTTATGCACGAGGGGACATTCCCTGCCATATTTTATATTATTTTGCACGAGGGGACATGCCGTGCCATTTCTTTTCACTGTTTAATTTGTGTTGTCAATTCCCGTTACTATTTTCGGATATTGTAGATTATTGTTTTCGTTTCAGTCATTTCAGTATTTGCTATCTCTTACCCCCAGCATGTTCTTCCCCGTAATTGTATTCTTGTTTAGTTTCTACTATACTATTGAACTACACAGGTACATTTTTTTTCGTGTTCTAGCCTCATCACTACTTCGCCGAGGTTAGGCTCGGCACTTACTCAGTACATGGGGTCGGTTGTACTGATGTTACACCTGCACCTCTTTATGTTGTGCAGATTTCCCAGCTGGACTCAGAGGACATCACTAGTGGGAGTGTCCTTCAATTCACCATAGAGGCTTCAAGGTATACCCGCTGGCGTTCGTGGGCCTTGGCGTCTCTCCTATCCCTAGTTCTTCATTTCTGTATTGCTTTTCCTCTAGTTTTCAAAGATAGTCATGTATTTCCTTTCAGACTTTGTATTTAGCACTCCTATAGACAGTTCGTGAGTTTGTGACTCCAGGTTTTGGGAAATTATTGCGACGTTGTATTATGTTGTCTTTACTTAGTTTTGAAACTATATTTATTTCTGATGTTAAGTTGTGAACTGTTTTTAGCTTATTCTGTTTATTCGATGTTATCACATTAGTTTAACTGTACACGTTGGCTTGTCTGACGGGTTCAACGTTAGACGTCATCACGACCCGAAGGTGGGATTCCGGGTCGTGACAAGTTAGTATCAGAGCTCTAGGTTGCTTAGGTCTCACAACTCACAGAAAAATTGGTAGAGTCTGAGGGATCGGTACGGAGTCTGTATTTATCCCAGAGGCTGCGAAGTTAGGATGACTCCACATTTCTTTTCATCTCTATCGTGCGATATGAATTATAAGTATTGATTGATTTTCTATTCTATTCTCTCACAGATGGAGAGGACGCGTGCTTCCCGGGGTTCCGCTCAGCAGCCCGACACTCCTCTACAGCTCCTACGAAAGGTCGAGGTCGAGGACGAGGCCATACTAGAGGCCAAGGCCGGGGCCGGGCTCAGCCTAGAGCAGCAGTGTCACGACCCCAGTTCGCCCTCCATGAACATGTCGTGACGGAACCTAGTCCCTACAACTAGGTAAGCCTAACAATGAGGAAGATAAACCATAATTGCGGAAGAAAACAATTAAAAACTAAACTATTAAAATAAACAGCGTTTAAGGTGCCGCTCAGCACATACAATAACAGCGCTCGAAGCCAACACAATACTCAAAATCTGGAATCTCACAAATCACAAGCTAAGGGATACATAAGAGGCTCTAACTCAAGAATGTCTAAACAAAGGAAAAATACTGAAAGGCTATACTTATTACAGAAGATAGAAAGTGACTCTTCGGTCTGCGGACGTAGAAGATATACCTCGAAGTCTCTATAGAAACGCCTTCTTCCAAGGCTGACAGAACTGAATGGGAGTACCTGTATCTGCACAACAAAAATGTGCAGAAGAGTAGTATGAGCACACCACGGCGGTACCCAGTAAGTATCAAGACTAACCTCGGAGGAGTAGTGACGAGGGACAGTTGAGACACCTACCGGTCAAATAAATAGTATAATCATATGTACAACGGAAATGATATATAAATATGTAAAGAATTCACGAAGAGAACGTTAATGCTACAATTCACCATGCAAGGGAGAAATAACATCAAGCAACAACGAGAAAATGATAAATGATGATACGTAATGACGGCAAAATCACAATCTAAATCCTAAGGTCACAACACAATAAGGGGAAAACAAAACAATAACTCATAACCTACGATGATGTTCACATAAGGTCTTATTCAACTCTTTCAACAATATTACCAAATCAAACCACAACTCACGAAACCCCAGCATCTGAAATCTAACACTTGGCATCATGTGCCCCATCAGTCTCACAATCATGCTGACAACTAACTGGCTAACTAGGGCCATTCTCACATATATGATGGAGAAATGAGGGCGTACCTCCACCCTTAGCAAAATCAGGAGGAATCCACCTCTAATAGGAGTGTTCAACTACGTGTATGCTTGTGCAAGTATGTTAACAAGAATTCTACCAACTAGTAACATAAAAAGGAGAATGAACCGCACGTACGATGTTTCCTCACAACTCCCAAGCGATAAGGCTCATACAGGTAAGCAACCCACAATCACAATATTAAACAACATAGGAATGCCTCCACATGCCGTCACAATTCTCTACAACTAACCCATGACATAGCCCACCTTATTTCGCCACGTATGCAAATAACAATATAATAAGTGCCTCCTTATTCCGCCACACGTGCATCATAATGTTTCCACCTTATTCCGCCATATGCGCAACCCACATATAAGCATATAAACATATCTCGCCTTATTACGCCGCATGTGCAATACATCAATAGCAACAATAGCACGACAAAGACCTCGTGCAACTCCTCAACAACAACCGCACGGCAGAGACCTCGTGCATCACAATATCAACAACCGCACGACAGAAACCTCATGCATCACAATATCAACAATCGCACGGCAGAAACCTCGTGCATCACAAGATCAACAAGTACAACACAACAAATGACAATGTTTACAAGAACAACGTAAGGAAGTCAGCTCAGGTGCCTCCGTTCACCAGGAGACGGTACAACTAGTTCACAAGGAGTAACCACAACAAAGAATATTTAGAGTAATAAGAACAACGCAACAAGGGAGAATAAAACGAAACAACGATTCCATAATAAGTATTTCAACAACAAGGAAGTGAACATGAATTAAATAATTACAAATAACGAATTATCAACTAAACATAGGATATCTAACTTCTTTTACAGTTGGGCAAGTTACGAAGGATATACAATGATTTCAATTAAGGATGAGCAGAGGAAAAATAATCGTAACCTCCATTAAGACCAATTAATTACATGAGAGATACTAATGATTTCCAAATAGAGAAAAGCAATTACGAAAGATAACGCGACTATGGAAGGGTAGGGATCTTCAGTTAAACCAAGCAAGAGTCAATTATGCAACAAGAATAAACCAAAAAAGGCAAATAATTTCCAAGTAAACACATGTAGAGGTGAAACTAATAACAGGGAACTCAATCATATCAAAAACAACTCCACACTCAGTAATTACAAGGAGCTAAGAACCTATTAAGGGCAAATTTTCCACAAATAAATCCGAGCACGCACTCGTACCTCGCGTAAAAGGAATACAATCAACAGAGAAGACTCAAATCCTAAGGGAAAGTCCCCCACACAAGGTTTGGCAAGATACTTACCTTGAACCGGCTCAAAATCAACTAGAAACCACGTTCTTGCCACGAGTATCTGGATCCAATGGCCCAAATCTATTCAATTCAACTACATATCATAAATAACATCTCTAGCAACTGATTCTACTATTTAATTCAAAGCTAAGACGCGAAATTAGGTAAAATGACCAAAACGCCCCTCAGGCCAACATCTTGGAATTTGGTGAAATTAACATTTTCAGAAGCCTCATACTCTCACGAGTCTAACCGTATAAAAGTCTCTCAAAACGGATGTCAAAAACCCAATCAAAACTCAAAAAATTCGGTTATGAAGTTTTACCCATTTTTCATTCAAAAATCCGAAATTAAGGAGGAATTAGTGATTAGATTAGTGGGTTTTAAGCATAAGGGAGTATAGAATCGTTACCTAGTAGTTTCCCTCAAAAAAACTTCTAAATTTCTCCCAAATCCGCGCTCCTAAGCTTGAGTTTTGGTAAAAATGGCTAACCCTCGGATTTTGAGATGTTTATATCTGTCCAGGTATTTAATGCATCGCGAACGCGGAAGTAGGCTCGCGTTCGCGAAGAAGAAAAAGTGAAGGCTGGAAAATTTCCCTTCGCGAACGCAAGGTGCATCACGCAAACGCGAAGGCCTGGGCTGATGAAGCTACGCGAACGCGACGCCTGGAACGCGAACGCAATGAAGAAAAATGGCGAGGTCCAGGAGTTACCTACGCGAACGCGATGGGGAAGTAAGCTGGGCTTCGCGAACGCAGGAGGGATCATGCAAACATGAAGAGGAAAATTCCAAGTGGTCTTTAGCAAGGCATCGCGATCGCGGGAGAAACTTCGCGAACGCGAAGAACGATATCAGAAGCAGCAACTTCAACAGTTCAAAATGGAAGAAAATGATTCGTAGCCCACCCGAAACACACTCGAGGCTCCCGGGACCTCGTCTAATCACACATGAAATTCATATAACCTAACACGGACTCGCTTAAAGTTTCAAATCACATAAAACAACATCGAAACGATGAATCAAACCAAAAATCAAGCTTATGAACTTTCATTTTCATCAAAACACGCTTTCGATCAAAAACCTAACCAAAACACGTCCGAATGACCTGAAATTTTGCACACACATCCCAAACGACATGACGGATCTATTGAAACTTCCAGAATTCCATTTTGACCCTCGGATAAAAAACTCACTATCGGACTGGAAACTTCAAAAATTCAAACTTCGGCATTTCAAGCCTAAATGAGCTACGGACTTCCAAAATGCATTCCGAACACGCGCCTAAGTCCAAAATCACCATATGAAGCTGTTGAGACCGTCCACGGCCCATTCCGAGGTCGTTTACCCAAAAGTCCAATTCCGGTCAACTTTTCACCGTTCAAACTTCCAAAACAAGATTCCTTCTTCAAATTAGACTCTAAACCATCCGAAAGATGAATTCCACCATGCACGCAAGTCAATACTGATATTCCAAAGTTGTTCTAGACCTTATGTCATTGAATAGAGCTTGATTTATCAAAACGACCGGTCGGGTCGTTACAAGAAGCACTAGTGGAGGACCCTTAGGTCGAGTATGACGAGGAGGTCCCAGTTGGACCAACTCAGGTCTCAAAGGGGTTCATAGATACCCCAGTGCTTCAGGACGCTCTTGTCTGTCTAGTCGGACTCATGGAGAGTGTAGCACAAGCGGGTCTTCTTCCTACTGCGCCAACCGTCTCTCAAGCTGGGGGAGGTACCCAGACTCCTGCCACTCGCATGCCAGAGCAGCTAGCTCCATAGTTTCAGACTCCGGCACCTCAGCCAGCCGGAGTAGCTCAGCCGGGTATTGCAGCACCGGTAGGAGAGGGAGAAACTATGTAGCGGATGCTTTGTGGAGACTGGACAGGTTCACTAAGTTATTCACTACTACTTTTACTGGTTCACCATCAGAGGATCCCCAGGATTATTTGGACAGCTATCATGAGGTTCTTCGAAACATGGGCATAGTGGAGTCCAACGGAGTTGACTTTGCTACTTTTCGGCTATCGGGCGCAGCCAAGAATTGGTGGAGAGACTATTTCTTAGCCAGACCAGCTGGGTCTGCACCCTTGACTTGGACTCAATTTTCAAAGGTATTTTTGGGAAAGTTCCTTCCCATTACTCAGAGGGAGGACCTTCGGAGGCAGTTTGAGCATCTCCAGCAGGGATCTATGACAGTCACTCAGTACGAGACCAGGTTCATCACTCTAGCTCGACATGCTCTTATGATACTTCCCACTGATCGGGAGAGGGTTCAGAGATTTATTGAGGGATTGACCCAGCCTATCAGACTTCAGATGGCTAGAGAGTCAGGCACTGATATTTCGTTCCAGGATGCGACCAATATGGCCAGGAGGATTGAGATGATTATGTCACAGGGTGGTGGTCAGGGGGCTGACAAAAGGCCCCATCACTTCGGTTGTTTCAATGGAGCCTCATCTGGGGGCAGGGATTTTTCAGGCAGAGGCCATCTCCCAAACCCTATCATTCAACACTTCAGGTGGCTCACAGTGCACCTCCAGCTCTTATTGGTGCACCACCAGCACCTATCAGTGCACCGCCACTTCAGAATTTCCAGGGTGGTTATCAGGGTCGACAGGGCCAGTTCTAGAGTCAACAGACACATCAGCAGAGGCCTTGTTATACTTGCGGTGGTTTGGGGCATATTTCCAGGTTTTTCCCCTGAGGTTCTGGTGGGTCTCAGTATCAGGGTTCCCGCATCAGGCGCACCCCCACCCCCGCAGTTAGCTAGGGGTGGCGGTCGGGGTGCCAGAGGTAGATGTTACAGTCATAGAGGTGGAGGACATGCCACGAGAGGTAGAGGTCAGGCCGCATTAGGTCGACCCAAAGATGATCAGATTGGAGGGGCTCAGCCCCGATGCTATGTTTTCCTGCTAGGTCTGATGTCGAGGCTTCTGATGAAGTTATCATAGGTACAGTTTTAGTTTGTAGCCGAGAGGCTTCGGTGTTATTTGATCCGGGTTCTACATTCTCCTATGTGTCTTCATATTTTTCCCCTTATTTCAGTATGCCCCATGATTCCTTGAGTACTGTTGTGCATGTTTCTACATCGGTGGGTGATTCTATGGTGGTAGATCGAGTCTACCGTGATTGCTTAGTAGTCATTGGTGGTCTGGAAACTCAGGTTGATATTTTTCTTCTTGATATGGTTGACTTAGATGTTATATTGGGGATGGATTGGTTATCCCCCTATTATGCTATTCTGGACTGTCATGCCAAGACAGTGACCTTGGATTTGCCAGGGGTGCCTCGTTTGGAGTGGAAGGGAACTCCTAGTCATTCTTCTGGTAGAGTTATTTCTTATATGAAGGCTCGGCGCATGGTCGGGAAGGGTTGTTTGACCTATCTGGCCTATGTTCGTGATTCTAGCGTTGAGGTTCCTTCCCTGGAGTTGGTTCCTGTGGTTCGTGAGTTTCCAAAGGTTTTCCCTACTGACCTACCGGATATGCCACCCAACAGGGATATTGATTTTTGTATTGAGTTAGCTCATGGCACCCAACCTATTTCTACTCCGCCGTATCGTATGGCGCTGCCAGAGTTGAAGGAGTTGAAAGATTAGTTGCAGGATTTGTTGTATAAAGGCTTCATTAGCCCTAGTGTCTCTCCTTGGGGTGCTCCAGTATTGTTTGTCAAGAAGAAAGATGGCTCGATGAAGATGTGTATTGACTACCGGAAGTTGAATAAGGTTACTATTAAGAACAATTATCCTTTGTCGAGGATTGATGATTTATTCGACCACCTTCAGGGTGCTTCAGTGTTCTCCAAGATTGACTTGAGATCTAGTTACCATCAGCTGAGGATTAGGGCGTCCGATGTCCCTAAGACATATTTTTGCACTCGTTATGGGCATTATGAGTTCTTGGTGATGTCATTTGGGCTGACGAATGCCCCAACTGCTTTTATGGAATTGATGCACCGAGTGTTCATGCCTTATTTGGACTCATTCGTGATTGTTTTCATTGATGATATATTGGTATACTCTCGCAGCCGAGAGGAGCATGAGCATCACCTTAGAGTCATCCTCCAGACTCTGAAGGATAGTCAGTTATATGCCAAATTCTCCAAGTATGAGTTTTGGTTGAGTTCAGTTGCATTTCTAGGCCATGTGGTATCGTTAGAGGGTGTTTAGGTGGATCCCAGGAAGATTTCAGCAGTCAGATATTGGCCTAGACCCACCTCAGCTACAGAGATCCGGAGTTTCTTGGGCTTACCAGGTTATTATCGCCGGTTTGTGGAGGGTTTTTCATCCATTACAGCCCCGATGACCAGGTTGACTCAGAAGAGTGCCCAGTTCAGATGGTCTGAAGAGTGCGAGGCGAGCTTTCAGAAGCTCAAGACAGCCTTGACCACGACACCAGTGTTGGTTTTTCCCACAGGTTCAGGATCGTATACCGTGTATTGTGATGCTTCAGGGGTTGGGCTTGGTGCAGTGTTGATGCAGGATGGCAAGGTTATAGCCTATACTTCTCGTCAGTTGAAGGTCCATGAGAAGATCTATCCAGTTCATGACTTGGAGTTAGCTGCTATTATAATATTTGTTTAAAAAGAAGGAGTTGAACATGAGGCAGAGGAGATGGCTAGAGTTGCTGAAGGATTATGATATTACCATTCTTTATTATCCGGGGAAGGCCAATGTGGTGGACGATGCTTTGAGCCGGAAGTCAGCTAGTATGGGTATTCTTGCCTATTTATCAGTCGGAGAGCGACCTATTTCTTTGGATTTTCAGGCGCTAGCCAACCGATTTGTGAGATTGAAGGTTTCTGAGACTGGCAGTGTTTTGGCCCATACCGTGGCCCGTTCTTCATTGTATGGCCGTATTCGGGCCAGGCAGTATGATGATCGTCATTTATGTGTTCTTAGAGATAGAGTCAGGCACGGAGATGCCAAGCAGGTTACGGCTGATGCTGAGGGAGTATTGAGGATGCAGGGTCGTATTTGCGTACCCGATGTCGATGGCATTCGTGAGTTGATACTACAGGAGGCCCATAGTTCCAGGTATTCTATTCATCTGGGCAAAGATGTACCAGGACTTGCGGTAGCATTATTGGTGGCGTAGAATGAAGAAGGATATTGTAGCTTATGTAGCTCGGTGCTTCAACTGTCAGCAGGTTAAGTACGAGCACCAGAGATCCGGTGGTTTGATGCAGTAGATTCAGCTTCCCGAGTGGAAGTGGGAGCATATTACTATGGACTTTGTAGTTGGACTCCCACGGACTCAGAGGATGTTTGATGCAATATGGGTCATTGTGGATAGGCTGACCAAGTCAGCGCACTTCATTCCAGTATCAGTTTCGTATTCAGCAGAGAAGTTGGCCAGGATCTATATGAGAGAGATCATTAGACTGCACGGTGTGCCCATATCCATTATATCAGACCGAGGTACTCAGTTTACCTCCCATTTCTAGTGAGTATTTCAGCGAGAGTTGGGCACCCAAATTGATTTGAGCACTGCATTTCATCCTCAGACGGACAGGCAGTCCAAAAGTACTATTCAAATTTTGGAGGATATGTTGCGAGCTTGTGTTATTGACTTTAGCGGTTCATGGGACCAGTTTTTACCTTTAGCTGAGTCTGCCTACAACAACAGCTATCAGTCGAGCATTCAGATGGCTCCGTATGAGGCGTTGTATGGTAGACGATGTCAGTCTCCAGTCGGATGGTTTGAGCCGGGAGAGGCTAGACTGTTGGGTTCCGAGTTAGTCCAGGATGCCTTGGACAAGGTGAAGATCATTCAGGATAGACTTCGTACAGCTCAGTCCAGGCAGAAGAGTTCTGCGGATCGCAGAGTTCGAGATTTGGCATTTATGATAGGCGACCGGGTATTTCTTCGGGTGTCGCTCATGAAGGGCGTGATGAGATTCGGAAAGAAGGGCAAGTTGAGCCCTAGGTACATTGGTCCATTTGAGATTCTGGACAGGGTAGGAGAGGTGGCCTACAGACTTGCCTTGCCACTTAGTTTGTCAGCCGTGCATCCGTTATTTCACGTGTCTATGCTCCGGAGGTATATTGCGGACCCATCTCATGTACTTGACTTCAGTGGTGTCCAGTTAGACCAGGATTTGCCTTATGAGGAGGAGCCAGTAGCTATATTAGCCAGGCAGGTTCGTCAGTTGAGATTGAAGAGTTATCCTTCAGTTCGTGTTCAGTGGAGGGGTCAGCCTGTTGAGGCAGCTACTTGGGAGTCCGAGCCCGATATGCGGAGCTGTTATCCCCACCTTTTCCCCGATTCAGGTACTTTTCTATGCTCGTTCGAGGATGAACAGTTGTTTTAGAGGTGGAGATTGTGATGACCCAAAAGTTCATCTTGTGTAATTTAGCAGAAAACTATGTTTCGAGGCCCCGAAAGCCGCTGTTAATCTCACCTCAATATGCGTGCGTAGCCCGAGCATGTAGAAGGGAAGATTTTATGTGGAAATGTGTTGAACTGTTAAGTTTATGATAATAAATAAAATAAAGTTGACTTTGGCCAACATTTTTGGTAAACAGACCCGGACCCGTGATTTGACGGTCCGGAGGGTCCGTAGGAAAATATGGGAACTGGGTGTATGCCAGGAATCGAATTCCTAGGTCCCAAGCCGAGAAATGAATTTTTAAAGAAAATTATTTTCTGAAAATAATAGAGACCTTTGAAAATGACATTTGATGTGAAAAATGTGTTGCCGGACCCAAATTATGGTTCCGGAGCCCGGAACAGGTTGAATATATGTTATGAGAGTTATCTGTGAAATTTGGTGTAAAACGGACTTGAAATGACGAGTTTCGGATCAAAATCGGAATTATTAAGCCTTATGAAGTTTTGAGAAAATTCTATGAGTTTTGAGGTTTAATTCATTGTGTTGATGTTATTTTAGTGGTTTAATCAATCGAATGGGTTCGTAGGATGATTTTGGAAGTCGTGTGTATATTTGGTGTCATTCCGAGTAGTATAGGTCAGTTCGGCACGTTGTTAGCGAAGTCTAGAAAACTTAAAGTTCCTAAGTTTGGTTCTTGGTGTTTGGGGGTGTGATTTTTAGTTTTAGCGTTGTTTTGGGTGTTCCAAAGGCTCGAGCGAGTCCGTGTTATGATTTGGGACTCGTTGGTATATTTGGACTAGGGTTCGAGTGGGCCCAGATGCCTTCCGGGCGCCTAACGGGGCTAAAAACCAGCAAACATTGATGCTGGTGCACCTATCCTGGTGTGACCGCAGGTGCGGTTGCACAATCGCAGGTGCGGGACCGCTCCTGCGGTCCCCAGCATCGCAGGTGCGATCACCCAATGGCTTGGCCAATCATAGCAGGTGCGGAAAATATTCCGCAGGAGCGGAGCCGCATGTGCGGTCTCCACTCTACAGGTGCGGGCCCAGGCTCCCCAGCGCATTTCCACAGGTGTGAGGTTTTTCTCGCAGGTGCGGTTCCCGAGTCGCAGGTGCGGAATCACTATGCAGGCAGTGTGTTTTATATACGGGTTTTAAACCCATTTTTCTCATTTCTTTCTTCTTCCTTGGGCGATTTTCCTCCATTGTTAAGGGCTAACGACTTGGTCTTCTAAGGTAAGTGAACTCTACTAAAACATTTGCTTCATGCATGGATTCTAGCTTAACTAACTACATAAATTAGTGCAAAAATCAGGAATTTGGGTAGTAACCTAGAACTTTTGATCATTTGAGAATTTTCTGTGAATTGGCCATGAAATCAAGTAAGAATCGTATATTAATGATCCTTAGGCTTTGGGTGAGTGTTTCCTTCGAGAATTATTGGAATCTGAGCGAGCGGGCCCGGGGTCGAATTTTTGTATTTTTGGAAGAATGCTAGGAATTGTATATTTAGGCTATGGGATTGCGTTAATGAGTCATTATTAATGTTAATAAGTTAATTATGTCTAGATATTGTTGTTCCGGAGTTGAATTCAAAAGGAAAGGCGGTGTTAGAGGCTTGATTGCTATTTTTGGACCCGAGGTAAGTGTATTGCCTAACTTTGGTGAGGGAATAGGTATTGTATGCTATGTGTTAAGTGTTTATCATGTTCAATGCATAGGTGAGGTGACGAGTACCTATGGATTGTGTGTCAAGCATGCCCATGAGTCTATTTTCGATAAAAACCTTATTATTACTTCCATGTTCGTTATATTATGCAATTGTCTCTACTTGGAAGTTGATTAATTTTGAAAAATCTGGTTGATGAATTCATGATGTATTGGTTCGATTGAGAACCCAATTGTAAAGGATATATTTGAAATGTTTGGTTATAGCTGAGACCCTTGCCGGGCAATCGTTACGATATTGTCTGATAATTTCCCCTTGCCGGGTGATTTTGAATTTTATTTCCACTATGATGTATTCCTTGCCATTGATGTTGCCATTGTTTTGGTGAGGAAGAGAGTAAAAGCACGAAGGGTGATGCTGTGCCATATTTTATATTTTTATGCACGAGGGGACATTCCGTGCCATATTTTATATTGTTATGCACGAGGGAACATTCCGTGCCATATTTTATATTATTATGCACGAGGGGACATTCCGTGCCATATTTTATATTGTTATGCACGAGGGGACATTCCGTGCCATATTTTATATTTTTATGCACGAGGGGACATTCAGTGCCATATTTTATATTATTATGCACGAGGGGACATTCCGTGCCATATTTTATATTGTTATGCACGAGGGGACATTCCGTGCCGTGATTGTGATGTTTTATGCACGAGGGGACATTCCGTGCCATGCTTATGTTGTTTATGCACGAGGGGACATTCCCTGCCATATTTTATATTATTATGCACGAGGGAACATGTCGTGCCGTTTCTTTTCACTGTTTAATTTCTGTTGTCAATTCCCGTTATTATTTCGGATACTGTAGACTGTTGTTTTCGTTTCCATCATTTCAGTATTTGCTATCTCTTACCCCCAGCATGTTCTTCCCCGTAATTTTATTCTTGTTTAGTTTCTACTATACTATTGAACTGCACATGTACATTTTGTTGTCGTGTTCTAGCCTCGTCACTACTTCGCCGAGGTTAGGCTCGGCACTTACTCAGTACATGGGGTCGGTTGTACTGATGCTACACCTGCACCTCTTTATGTTGTGCAGATTTCCCAGCCGGACCCAGAGGACATCACTAGTGTGAGTGTGCTTCAGTTCACCCTAGAGGCTTCAAGGTATACCCGCTGGCGTTCGTGGGCCCTGGCGTCTCTCCTATCCCTAGTTCTTCATTTCTGTCTTGTTTTTCCTCTAGTTTTCAGAGACAGTCATGTATTTCCTTTCAGACTTTGTATTTAGCATTCCAATAGACAGTTCGTGAGTTTGTGACTCCAGGTTTTGGGAAATTATTGTGACGTTGTATTATGTTGTCTTTACTTAGTTTTGAAACTATATTTATTTCTACTGTTAAGTTGTGAACTGTTTTTAGCTTATTCTGTTAATTCGATGTTATCACGTTAGTTTAACATGTTGGCTTGTCTAGCGGGTTCAACGTTAGATGCCAGCACGGCCCGAAGGTGGGATTCCGGGTCATGATAGGACCTGATCCTAGAGTCAGAAAGATGTCTAAGTATTGTATCAATGGGTACAAGTTTCATACAGAAGAATGGTCTAAGGGTAAGAAAATAAATAATAGTGGTGTGTGTGTAAAATCCGATGGGGATATTAATTATTATGGTTTGCTTCAAGATATCATAGAACTTGAGTATAAAGTGGGTTGGCCGAAGAAAAAATTGGTTTTCTTTCGGTGTATGTGGTATGATCCAACGGCAAATAGAGGTATGAAAGTGCATCCTCAGTACACAATTGTTGAAATAAAGCACACATGGAGGTATTTACTCTATGATCCATTTATTATTGCACAAAATGTGAAACAAGTGTATTATGTACCTTATCATTTGTGCAAGAATAAGTCTGCATGGCGAGTAGTGATAAAATCTAACACAGTAGGGAGAGTTGAAGTCGAGGATGCATTGGATGTAGCGTACCAAAATAATATTTCAAGTGTTGAAACAGTAGTGGATGATGAATTAGAAGATGAATTGCAGGATAGCAATGGCCTATACGAAGAATTCGATCCTTCGGTCCTAAAATCAATTTTAACTGAGCATGGTGAGGGAACATCAATGCAAAATGAGGATGAAGATTCAAGTGATGAACATAAAACAAGCAAGGACGAAGAATTATATGATGAAAATGAAACAAGCGGTGAAGAATCATATGATGAAGAAAATGAAAATGAAACAAGTGATGAGGATTAAGCTATTTATGTGTTTTATGACTTCTTCATTATTTATATGTTGTGATGTGATTCATCGTAATATGTAATAAAATTACTTTATATTATTAATGACATCTTTCTTTTTATGTTTATATTGTTATATTATTATGTATACTTTGTGTTTATATTTGTTATGTTAATTTTTTTTTGCATGTAACTATTTATATTCAATACACAGATGGATTCTCGTGGCAAGGAAATAAAAAAATCTAAGAAGAAATTTTTTTTTTACCTAGATCAACTCAGCTTCCTCCACCAACACCAAATATGATGTCACGACCCAAAAATTCCTAAGGTCGTGATGGCGCCGGACATCCATGTCAGGCAAGCCAACTCATTAATTAATTGAAATAGCTTTCCGGTTTTTAACATTTATAAAAATATTTTCTTTCACTTAATTACATATTAACCAAATAAAAGTCTGTTAATTAAAAATGATGGTTTAAAGATTACACTTAGACAGTTATATCCCAACACATATCCCAGAACCCGGTGTCACAAGTACATGAGAAAATTTCTAAGAATCTATACAATCATTACAAAGCCTGTCCGAAATACAACTGGACAAGGAAAATTTAAAAATGAAGTAAATACAGTATGAAGGAGACTCTGTCAGCTGCGGATCGCCTCTGGATGATGCAGCTCGCCTAAGTCTCTGAATCCTCCCCCTTTCTATGAAAGTACCTGTGCAATAAAATGCACAACAAGAGTAGCATGAGTACAAAAATAACGTGTACTCAGTAAGTCGCCCGCCTAACCTCAGAGAGGTAGTGACGAGAGGTCAGATTAGACACTTACTAAAGGTCAATTTAGAATATTTAAGTATGACACTAAGCATGATTTATCATAGGCAATTTATCAAACAGAATTTTAATATTTTTCAACTCCGTTCGCGTTTGACACTTTATATCTTCGTCATAATAACAAATCAATCAGCATGGTGGTTTAATCAAATAATAATAAATAGACGGGAATAAAAACTTCTCCCAAAATATTTTTAATAACTTTAAATCTCTATCATTTCAATTGATAATTTAATATTTCAAGCCAATAATCAGGCAAATACATAGCAACTACACAGCAAATACCATGCGCAAGCAATGCCGAGGGTCGAACGGCGCGGACCAATACTAATAAAATGTAAACTGCCGAGGGTCGAACAGCTCGAACCATAGATGCATCTATTTTCCCCGCTCGCGAATCGATCATGCGACGCGGTCAACATAAAAATAATAAGTCTAGCCTGCTCGCGAATCATACCTGCGATTCAGGTACTCATATGTACACATATTCACATAATACATCCTTATTTTTATCATGAAGCAGTTTTCCTCGGGAAAATGGTAAAAATCCTCTTTAAAAGAACATGAAATGTAGTTTATAAATCTTTGTTTTGAAACTCGTTTGTCAGGTTTAATAATATTCCACGATACAACCCAGTCCAGGTACACAAATATCCACAGAGAGATAAATTCTCTTTTTAGAAGATTAACAAGATGAACTCTAGTTTTCTTTTAGATATTCAACTACGTTTTCGGTTATATTAGCAGTTTAATATTACATGAAGGATTACAGGTACACACATAAGGCATGCTAGTGGATCCTAGCCTACCTAGACATGGCATAATAGTAGCTACGCATGGACTCCCGTCACCTCGTGCGTACGTAGCCCCCGAAGATAATAACATGTACTAAATTAATTCACTTAGAGGGACGATTCTCCCTTACAAAGTTAGAAAGGAGACTTATCTTGCTCCAAAATTCCAACACCGGCTTCCAAGCCCTTCCGATGACTCCAACGGACGCACAACGCTCTGAAACTACCACATAACGGCAAAGCAATGAAAATTAATCCTAATACTCACAACAAATTCAGATTATATACTTTCCCAACCTCGTTCGAAGAAATGACCAAAATGCCCTCGGGTCCACGTACCCGAAAATCTGAAATTCTTGAAGATACATGTTACCCATAGCTCTACTAGTTCAATCATGCAATTTACTATACATTCCATACTCAAATTCGTGGCTAAATTCCAAATTTGCATTTTCTAGGTTCCTTCAAAAATTTCTGAATTTCCTACCAATTTCCATGCCTAATCCATGCATATAATCTTGTATTTAACTAACAAACGGAAGGAATTTACTTACCTTGACGCTTGACAAAAACCCCCCTTGAAATGCTCTCCAAAAATCGCCCATGACAATGAAAAATGGGTGAGAAATGACATAAACCCATCTTGAAAACATTTTGCCCAGGCCTTCCTTTGCATCAGCGGTCCAATAGCCGCTCCTGCAGCCCCGCACTTGCGGAAAATTCCATCGCAGGTGCGGCTCTGACTCAACCCAGCATTTCTCGCTTCTATGGTCCCTTCTCTGCACCTACGCTTCCGCAGGTGCTACCCATCTTCCGCACCTGCAGCCTCCTCAGCTTCAGCCGCAAAACTCGCACCTGCGGCGCCCTTAAACTCACCCACGTCTCTGCACCTGCGGTCAAAGACTCGCAGGTGCAGTCACACCAGATGACAGCAGCCTATAGCCTTTTTTAACTTCAAACATTGATCCGTTAACCACCCGGAATCCATCCTAGGCCCCCGGGACCCCGTCCAATTATACCAACCTATTCCAAAACATAATGCGGACTTGCTCGAGGCCTCAAATCACATCAAACAACATCGAAACCACGAATCGCACCCAATTTCCAACTTTATGAACTTAGAATTTCCCAACTTTTACATCCGATGCTAAAACCTATCAAAGCACCCCCGATTGAGCTCAAATTTTGCGCACAAGTCATATTCAACATTACAAACCTGCTCCAACTTCCGGAATTGCATTCCGACCTCGCTATCAAAACTTCCACTTTCGGTCGGCTTTCTCAAAAACATTCAAATTTCTATCTTTGGCCAAATGACTCCAAAATGACCTACGGACATCCAAATTCACTTCTGATCGTGCTCCCAATTCCAGAATCACCATACAGAGCTATTTCCAGACTCAGAATCCCAAACAGACATCAACCTCACTGAAATGCACTTCAAGCCCGAATCTATGAAATTATTCTAAAATGCTAACTTCCACAAGATGCATCGAAACGCTCCCGGGTTATCCAAAACCCGCTCCGGACATACGCCCAAGTCCAAAATCATCATACGAACCTGCTGGAACATTCAAATCCTGATTCGGAGGTTGTTTACTCAAAATTACAATCTTAGTCCATTTCTCCAAGTTAAGGCTTCTGAAATGACAATTTTCTTTCCAAACAAACTCTAAACTTCCCGAAATTCAATTCCGACCATACCTAAAAGTCATAACACCTGAAACAAAGTTGCTCACGACTTCAAACCTCTGAACGACGCGCTAGAGCTCAAAATGATCGGTTTGATCGTTGTATTCTCCCCCACTTAAACTGACGTTCGTCCTCGAACGTGCTACCACAACCCAGTTGAGCACATAAGCTTGATCACATCTATAGATTTCTTCTTTTATCCATACGATAAGCTCAGAATTCATTCAAACACTTGAAATTTTCTCTAGCCCGGCCTAGTTCCAATATATAACCCCGTATCTATTACCACATGACATACCATAACATGACTGCATACCTTTGCTGAATCGGCACCATGCACCGCATAACTCATCATCTGACCACAATGATGCTCCCTGAACCTTAATAGCTAAATTCCACGAATATGATGCTCCCAATGCACCTCATGATATATATATATATATATATATATATACATCCTGTTATAATGCTAACAAATCCTTGAATACCTCATCTTGGGTAGAATCATCACTTCATTATGAACCTGAATAATGGAATTTGCTTTAATATACACTTCACATAACCTGATCGCACTGATCCCTGGTCCGATAATCTCGTCTCACCCAGTATGAACTACTCAGACAACAAATCACCCCAAACATGGCCAAAAGCCTCACATGATACCACATCGCTCCAATAGACCATAACTCGAATCATGATAATAAGAAATGATTCATGAAGGAACCATTCAACTCACGCAACTATTATGAATTCTTATCAGGAAATAGGAAGTAAAACACAAGAAAATAAATATAGGAACCTTACTCATCATCACACTGTTGCGGTGTGCAACCCGATCCAAATAACATACCCGTGGTGACATGCCACCCGATCGACACATAAAATTTACATAAGAAGATATATATATATATATATATATATGGAGCTGATTTGCTCATTATTACTAATTACTGAATATCGATCACAAGCACGCTAAGTGCATAATACCATCCTGGGGAGACTGATAACGTCGTAGGCTACATAACTCAAGCACATCTGGGGTGCGATATATATTCACTCCGAATCTCAAGAGCTATCCTACTCACATAACATCCCCACTACGCGGGACCTCAACACATAGGAAATTATCAAAGTCGTTTCACCACTGACACAACACAATCATAATAACACATGACTCTGACGAAGACGGAACAACATCCGCTATTCTAATACCTTTCCATGAAAAGCGCTCTACTGAAATGAACATGCATGGCTCATACAGATTCCATAATCATATTTAAATCGATCCACAAACCTCGAGCCACCTTGCTCGCACCAAACTAAGCTAATAGCTTTAACTGGGTCGATATTAACCCACTTTCTCTCATAATACACGAGAACAACCGTCATCACCGGGAGAAACACCCTATAATCCATAATCAACTAAACCGAACGTCTTCCAGGCATAAATTCTCAATTAAGCGATATTGCACTTCTTTATACTCACTCCAAATCTTCAATCCATCAAGTGACTACATGTCACACTTTATACAATCTTTTCGCGGTCATGCTTCCACGACCTTCCACACAAGGTAACAGTTCTGCACATCCACCACTGGCCATACTACGCTGTAAGACAATTCAAGAACTCATAATCAGAGTACAAAGCCTCTTCCACCGAATCTCAATCTCAAGTGACACTGAAGATACACCAACTTATACTGAACTTTCAAATCACTTTTTCCTTGCTTTTCCGAGCTCATGACATCCTTACCATCACCAAACCGAAATCTCAATTTTTACTCCCAGTTACATACTGCTTTCCGCACCTAACATGCCAACATGAGGTAGCGCAAGAAATCCATCATAACTTCTAAACCACCAATAGGGTTAACACTTCATCATATAGAAAACCTTTTACTTAACTCAATTCAAGAGTACCATCTCAACACACGAGTGAATTTTCACAATCACCCATGATGCAAATCCTTAAGTAGTAGTCTATACCCCCGTAACCCTTCCGGGATCTGCCTACACTTGGCATGCCACAACACTCAATGCTCCCATATAAAATCTGTTACGACGGCTGACAAGCCCCGCACACACCGGCACAAGCTACATGTATAACTAAATCACATCAAAGGAACCGATCACTGCCGCAATGTGCCATTTCAACCATGGCTAATCAATCTATCTTCTTTTAATCATCTTCAATTGCCTCAGGAATAATAGCAACTTCCTTCAACCCATAGCAAACTCAACCCTCACTTATCCCGAGTGACCTTGACTCACGAGACTATGCAGCCTAAATCCTGCAACCCGTCTCATACCCTTCTGATAATCTTTTCTTCAATCCGGATTCTATTTCTCTCACTCCTCCAATATTATCCTACATGTTGAAACATATCATAGAGCATTCCAACCATCCTTCTTTTTCTCAGAGACTACTCTGCAAAAGCTCGATTCTCGATCATACTGCTGCCTGAAATCCTTAAATGCCGAATACAATCAACTCCAAAGCCCTCCTAGCACATGAAAACCTTTTTCAATGAAACACGTAATCACGCTCAACTATGTCTTATAAAAAGACTAAACGGGCGCTGCAAATATAATCTAGGGTATT